>JPKZ01002476.1:10195-40225 GCA_000803305.1 Toxocara canis
TGGAAAGACGCATCAATGCCACCAACACAGATCCCTGCTCGTCGACATCACTGAACGACGCTTCGAAGAGAAGGCAAATTTTAGAAATCTAGAGTAGGCATCTAAATTGCGAATGCATTGCATTTTTTCGTACGCTCATAAACATATACAAATATGAGGGTGCTTACCTTCCCAGTTTCTTTTCTGGTCTACTTTTAGGTTTGAAGGGTAGGGTCGATGCGAGTAAGTGGCAAACTTCTGGATTTCGGAGCAGCGAGCAGCGGCCGGCATGCCGACAAGCACAGAAATGGGGTGATATTTTCGGAAAATCGTTCAAGGAAGCGTTAATGGTCGTCTGATTATGTCGACAGTTTAACGTCGTTTTCGCCTAAAACCGCCGCCCAGAAGATATTCGTACAAAAATTCGTGACCAATAGTTATATCCGGGAATTGCGAAATATAAGAATTTTCGAAAACTGAAAGGATGCTCTGCTATTCAAAATTTAGTCTTAGAATCCAAAAAATTTTCCTCGAACACCATCGATGTTCGAAGACACAGAATACCACTCCTCCCAGGCGAACAGTAGTTTCCCGAACACAGAATGGTTGAACAGACAAGTGTTAGCGACCATCCACATTCCTTTATAGACCACTCCTGTACTCTTCAGAAGAGCACGTGTAACGCAATTCATCTTTCAGGCCCTCCTCTTTCTCATCACTGTTTACCCAGGCGCTTCTGGCCCAAACAAAAGGATGGATGGTTCACAAAGCACACCTGACGACGTCCCAATTTCATATAATCTCTTCTAACTACAACCACAACATCCTTTGTGTCGCTGCATCCTTTTATCGTCTCACGAATACACCATTCTACCTCCGATGAAAACCCTGTAGCTATAAATTCGAACGTCTTTACTCCATGGTGCTTTCACCTCGCTCGCATGGCTACTTCGAAACTCTGTCGCGAAAGGGAAGGGTATGGTGCATCTTTTCTGACCAATAAAAGTTATCATAAAATTGAATGGCAAAATAAACGTCTACCAAAATTAATAGTTCATTGAGAGTCCAGCAACTTGCCCCGTGACGACGTCTTGCTCTGCAAACCGCAAGCGCTGACATCCTTGCGGCCGCTCACAATCGACCAACCAAGACTAAGTGAACTTCTGTGGAAACTACTTGTCCGTGACCCTCAAATTATATATTTTTAAAGAATCGATCGATGGTCGTGAGGTACGAGAAGTCGCGAACATGAATTTGAATCTATTCATTCAAAGAAGTACGCCCGTCAGACGTTTCGCACATTGTACGAGAAAGGGGATAGGGCGAGCATCGTTTTGAGTGTTTCACTTCTGTGACCAGGAGGGTGCCGACAGAAAAATAACGCATGCCTCCAAAAGGGGGGGAGGGGAAGGGTGGATATGTCAAGGATGTTTGAAGCCATATTTGTGACCCTCCAAAACCCTTTTCGGCCATTTTATGGCGCTGGAGATGCCCGCGGAGCAAGAATTGCGGTCCCGAACCCTGAAAAGTTGCTCAGATTTGGGTAACTACATCCTTGCCAACCTCAAATCCCATCGCATACTAAAAAAAGACAATGCGGGTTGCAGGGGGAGGGGGGCTTGCTAACCTTATTTAATAATACCATCGAGCTGGTCTATTGGTTAGAATCACCTATCAAATTTTCCTACATTGGAAAGAGAAATTTTTGTTGCAAGCTTTCCTATTTTTGACATCCCTTCAACTTGCATGAATTTCTTAGTTGCCCGTGGGTGAGTATTGCATGAGAATTATTACTGCATGAAATGTTTCGTGACGAATATGAACGGTATGTAACACTATAGGTTGTTATCGAATTACGATAGGGATGCCTTACTACGACGCCTCGCAGTATAAAAATACCATGAGTCGGAAATTGGCCTGGCGTACCCTCCGGTCTCACGGAATATTGGTCACTATGGAATACTACCGTACACTAATATCTTGCAAGTCGAGAGATGCGTACATCCCGGCATCATTACCCAACGTTATCGTAGTACTGACGGTGTCACGTGTTCCCTTCCGCGCGAAACTTACAATATTTTTACAGTTTTGTCGTATCGCTATTGTCATCGCAAGTTCGAAATATCGTAACTCGAACCATCGCAAACTCGGTGCCCTCTCCTTTTCAGGATCAACGGCGCAGTGGACGCAAAAACGTTAATGAAGATTCAGCGACTATACAGAAAGCATACGTGGAAAATCATGATTAATCTAACTCTGTGTAATTTTTGCACTAAACAGCCCAAATGAAAATCGCGAAAAAATATTATATAAATTGTCGATGACATGAAAGCTTTGCACAGAAATAGACAACCTAGGCTGCGTTTCATGAATACTTCCCACCTCAGGTAAACTATGCTTCGTCTTTTGAATATTTCCCGCTACACGAAACCTAGGCTGCTTTCTTCGAACATTTGCCATCTCAGGCAGCCTAGGTTGCGTTTTTTTAATATTTCGCGAGTCAGGCAACTTAGGCAGGTTTTCAAAGTATTCTCCGGGTAAGGCAACCTTGGCTGGTCTTTTTGAATTTTTTCCACCCTGGGCAACCTATTCTGCGTTTTTTGAGTACTTCCGCCTCAGGCAACCAAGGCCGATGTTTCTGGATATTCTCCACCGCCGGCAGCCTCGGCTGCTTTTTCGAATATTTCCCACCTCAGGAAACCTGGGTGTCCTTTTGAATACCTTCCGCTCCAGGCAACCGGTGCCGTTTTTTTTAAAATATTTCGCGCCTCAGGCAACCAGGGCTGATCTTCTTGAACACTTTTCACCCAAGACAACTGTACTGCAACTTTTGGCCTCAAGAAATCCAGGGTGATATTTCTGAACATTTTCCACCTCAAGGAACCTAGCTTGCTTTTCTAAAATATTTTTGACCATAGGCAAGCTGCGCTAGGTTTCACGAATATTTTCCACGTCGGGCTAACTAGGCTGGTCTTCTTGAATATTTTCCACCTAAACCACCCTCGGCTGGTTTTCTGAACGTGTCTCAGGCAAACTCTGTTAATGTTTTTCACTATTTCCACCCCCAGCAAGATATTCCGCATTTTTTGAATTTTTCCCGCCTGAGGGAATCTAGGCTGTTGTTTTTGAATATTTCTCGCCTCACGCAACTTAGGCTGGTTTCACTGAGTGTTTTCCGCCCCAGGCGTCCCAGGCTGATGTTTCCGGATATTTCCCACCCGCGCATCCTGCGCTGATTTTTCGTGTATTTCCCGCCTCAGGCGGCCTGTGTTACTTTTTTGAATATTTCATGCCTAAGGCAGCCTAGGCTGACATTTCTGACTATTTCCCACCCCCGGCAACCTATGCTGTGTTTTTTGAATATTCCTTCACTCAGGTAACTTAGGATGCCTTTTTTCTAATACTTCTCATCTCAGGAAACCTGGGCTGTTTTTCAACTTCTACGCCTCAACTGCAATGACACAAGCTCGTTGCGGGAGTTTTTAATCACAATGTCAGGACATACTCTCGATTAATTTTTGGGCTGCGCTATTCGCTCACGAATGGAGGCGTATCGAGCGTCATCGCATGAAACTAACCTGTCATGAGGAGACCTCATCAATTAAACAGACGGAAAAAACAGACGGCAAAGATACAGCAAGGGTCGCTTGCACATAGGAAATTTCTACTTTCGCCTGTGGTCCCTGAGTGAAAACTGCCGAATCAACAGACACCCATACCTACATGCGTAGCTGCCACGTCCACAGGCCTCTTCCATACTGAAATATACTCAAGCATGCAAAAAAAAACTGATGAAGCTGAATGATGCTACCAGTCACCTTCGCTCTCGAGTGTGAGAGGACAAAGCAATCGAAATAAATTGCTCTTTAAGGATCGTCTTCTCACCAGCTGGGCGATCTCATCGATCTTTATAAAATTCTGTATCGCCTAATCCAGTAACTCTCGAACTGTCGGTTCTTTTTTAACAAGTCGGAATGCCTATCCAAATCTGCAATTCGACCCAATGGAAATGAAGTCTTTATAAACAAGATTAAACAAAAGCGCATATAGCAGTCACAATATGCAATGAAACAACAACATAAATGCATTTGCACAAGCACACGTGTAATGAATTGCGCGTATTTATATTGTCGAAGAAACACCAATTAGCAATGAACAGCAAATTTTTGGTATTCGGAGATGAAAGAGAACTGCGTATGAGGTATACAGAGGCGTGGGGAAAAATATGGAAAACTGCGTATGACGTACACAGGGGAGTGGGGACACATATGGAAAACTCCGTATGAGGTACACAGGGTAGTGGAGACACATATGGAAAACTGCGTATGAGGTACATAGGAGAGTGGAGACACATATGGAAAACTGCGTATGAGGTACACAGGGGAGTGGGGACACATATGGGAAACTGCGTATGAAGTACACAGGGGAGTGGAGACACATACGGAAAACTGCGTATGAGATGCGCAGGGGAGTGGGGACAAATATGGAAAACTGCGTACGAGGTACACAGGGGAGTGGGGACACATATGGTGCTTGATGGACAAAATCGGAAATGCCTTTCGTCGACAGAAAAAAGGCGACTTTCAAATACCGAAACGTTTTGCCTTTCAAAAATTTATGAGGGAAGCTATTCCAAATACGAATAATTCTGAACTGCAAACTTCAAAGGCCCTGTCTATTGAACCTATTTTGCGTGTCAGTTCTATGTGTTTCTCCCTCACGCTCATCGGCGAGCGGAAGGACATTTCCGAAGGGAATGTCGGAAAAGCATCCGACGGTTTTGTAGCACAAAATAGTACTGACGGTCGAAAGTGCCAGTAAGCAGGCGATGGTCGTACGCTGGCCTCTTCCAGATTTTTGGCGAACCATGGTTCCAGCAGGCGTGAAACGTGCTATGAGTCATTGGCCTTTCACGCACGCTGGCGTCAAGGTTCACCGAAAAACAGTAGATGTAGTGGAGCAGTAGCTCAGCAGTGGACGGCCATCGCCCTGTTTGCGAAAGACGCTCATCGGCGAGCGGAAGGACATTTCCGAAGGGAATGTCGGAAAAGCATCCGACGGTTTTGTAGCACAAAATAGTACTGACGGTCGAAAGTGCCAGTAAGCAGGCGATGGTCGTACGCTGGCCTCTTCCAGATTTTTGGCGAACCATGGTTCCAGCAGGCGTGAAACGTGCTATGAGTCATTGGCCTTTCACGCACGCTGGCGTCAAGGTTCACCGAAAAACAGTAGATGTAGTGGAGCAGTAGCTCAGCAGTGGACGGCCATCGCCCTGTTTGCGAAAGACGCTCATCGGCGAGCGGAAGGACATTTCCGAAGGGAATGTCGGAAAAGCATCCGACGGTTTTGTAGCACAAAATAGTACTGACGGTCGAAAGTGCCAGTAAGCAGGCGATGGTCGTACGCTGGCCTCTTCCAGATTTTTGGCGAACCATGGTTCCAGCAGGCGTGAAACGTGCTATGAGTCATTGGCCTTTCACGCACGCTGGCGTCAAGGTTCACCGAAAAACAGTAGATGTAGTGGAGCAGTAGCTCAGCAGTGGACGGCCATCGCCCTGTTTGCGAAAGACGCTCATCGGCGAGCGGAAGGACATTTCCGAAGGGAATGTCGGAAAAGCATCCGACGGTTTTGTAGCACAAAATAGTACTGACGGTCGAAAGTGCCAGTAAGCAGGCGATGGTCGTACGCTGGCCTCTTCCAGATTTTTGGCGAACCATGGTTCCAGCAGGCGTGAAACGTGCTATGAGTCATTGGCCTTTCACGCACGCTGGCGTCAAGGTTCACCGAAAAACAGTAGATGTAGTGGAGCAGTAGCTCAGCAGTGGACGGCCATCGCCCTGTTTGCGAAAGACCGGTGTTCAACCGCTGGCTGTTCTCCTTACACTTTCTCCTGTCAATATTTTCATTCCTTTATACCCGTGTGAGCCAAACCGAGTCAAGAAGGCTCCAAAAACACTTGAACAGCCTTGATACGATCAAGTTTCACCACAGAGCACTTCGAAGTTGTAAGGTCAAAGATGTTTAAACGAGTCTGATAGCCCGGTGAATAGGATCAACGAAAGAAATTACAAAAGACTATGAGGGTGAGGATTGTTGGACGCTTTCTGGAATCCTCACGGCAGAAAGAAGACGGGAGGAAAACACTTGAGTTTAGTTTTCTAAAATGGGTTAGCAGTAGAGTTCGTCCTCCCTGGAAGAAACCTTCCTTTGTTGTGCTGCGAACATCCGGAGTCTTTCAGTGAAGCTTACTGAGCTAATCGGAAATGTTTTTTCATCAATTACGCAAGAAAGCTTATACGAATGATGAGAACCGCATTGGCCAATCATAATTACAGTCCTTTTTTTTGAGCGCAATAAGCAACTGCTTCAGGCGCCTTCACAACACAGCTAACCTTCTTTTGGCTTGTTCTCTTGTTGCATTTAAACGGCTTCCCTTTACTCTCTTTAACGTTCACGTGATCTCAACTATCTATGGGCACTTAGGTTTTACTAGCGTCGCTCCAACAAAATTAAAATATCTATATTTTCCGCCTCGGCGAATCTGAACTACGTATATTGAAAACGTCTCCGCCTAATGAAACCTAGCCTGTCTTTCCTCAAATATTTTCCGCCTCGTGCACCCTACGATGCGCTTTCTAAATATATTCCACCTCAGGCAATCTGCTGTGCGTTTCAAAAAAAATATTTGCTGCTTCAGGCGACCTTGGATGCGTTTTTTTTTTCTGGAGTTTCCGTTTCAAATAACGCAATGATAGAAATATACCTCCTATGAAAACTTAATGAGTGAGGTGTGAAGTGACAAGAAAAGATGCATGTTGAAAAATTTTTGAAAGGACGGCCAAGAAAAGCATATTCACAAAGTTATCCTGAATATGTGATGAGCAGGAGAGGTCGGGCAGAGTTTGGACGATTTCTCTTCTTGATTTTTTTGATTTTGTTTTGATGATAAGTGTTTCTCTGATTGCAATTTTACTATTTGATTTTTTCGTCTCAAGAAATATTCATTTTTGCCAAATGATGTAAACTTTTCGCTTGTCCAGGTATGGTTTCTTTCCAGTAAGAACTGCTTGAAAACTTGCAGATTCGGGAAATTAAAAATTCTTTTCAGAATCGCTATCGCTGTATCCTTATTAATGCGAGGGTTTTCGAACAATCGATTCGAACACAAATCCAAGGAGAATTCGAATGCGCGTTGAGCTAAAATAAGGTTATTTTGAGCTAGCAATATGAGCGTAGTATCATTTTTGAGCATTACTACAAATGATAAAGGTAAACCACAGTCGAAAGGCACTCTAGGCGCTGATGCGATATGAGTTTTGGCACGCTAGACCATAATTTCGCTGCGCTTCCACCTACGCTATCCGATCCGCGCAAACGCATTCGTTTTCTGCCTATTTCTGCCGCAAGACCAGCTGAAAACGAATGCGCATCCCCCTTTGATAAGGTGTAATTTCCACTCCCTGTGGTCGATGCATAGGATTGGAGCTGAGTATAGGAGGTGAGTCAGTATATTAATAGTACATACTAAATTTCATAAATTTACCTTTAGTGGTTTCTGAGTGGAAACTACCAAACGGACGAATGCCCAGACGCACATATATGAAGCGAGACATGACGTCGCCATGAGGCGCTTTGGAAATTCCAAATCTGCCAAACGACACAGAAGCCGCACTACAAGAGTTACGTACCGGTCGACTTCTAGATCGGCGCGATGGTCGTGATGGTTGAGAGATTTCCACCGTAACTTTTGCTGGCCATATGAGGTACCTTATGATGACGTAGCTTCTTAATCCGAAATTACAACACAACATCAAGGTGACTTATGATAAAACAGGTGGCTAATTCGACGTAACAACACAACACATAAGGTGAATTATGATAACACAGCTTGTTAATTCGACATTTTAAAACAACACGTAAGGTGAATTATGATAACACATCTTGTTAATTCGACATTTTAAAACAACACATAAGGTGAATTATGATAACACATCTTGTTAATTCGACGTTTTAACACAACATATAACACAACATTTAACACAACATATAAGGTGACTTATGATAACACAGCTTGTTAATTCGACGTTTTAACACAACACAATGTGACTTATGACAACTTAACTTGTTAATTTCCAAGTTTAACATAACATATCAGGTGACCTACGATAACGTGACTTCTTAATTCGAAATTTTAACACAATTAATTCAAATATTTAAAGAAACTGATAGCTTCGCGCGACACGATTGCGCGATTCAGTTTGATATTCATTTGTGCTGATTTTGATAAGCCAGCTAAGGCGATCTAAAAAATTCGAACGCCAACAGATCACGATCGAAGTGGGTAATGATTTGACGTGGTGCGTGGTCAGCAGTGAGTGAGTGCACGCAGTGTTGCACGCTCAGCGATGGTGGTGCAATCGTGTTTTGCCCCTCTGCTCTTCTTGTAGAGTTCATTCTTTTCACGTAGCCCCAAATCGATTACTGCTCCATCAACGCACATAACGCATCCTAGCATACACCGTTCACTCATCCACTTGCTAATCTTCCTCTTTTGTGCCATTCCTTAGTTTCCTTTCCCAGTTACGTTTTTGCTTTCTTAAAGTTTTTGCGAATAATCGAGGGACGCATGATGATTTGTGAGGAAATATACTTTAATATCGGACAGCATTTACGCAGTACTTTTTACTGTGCAACTGATGTTCATCAAGTCTCGTTTTTGTTTTGAATCTACGTGGTATTACTTTTATATTTTTGCTTGTGCATTTACTTTGTTTCATCGCGCTAAACAAAATGCTATCATAAATGTTACTTTATGTATGTATACCATGAACAGCTGTGATTTCATCGATTTCATCGTTCTCTCTATCGATGAAGCTGGCAATTTTTCCATATGTCGCGAACCTGAGCTCGCCGCATCCGAGCAACGCCATATAGACGTCGCAGCGGATCTTCCCACCTTACTTTCCGAGGAACGCCAAGAAATATATATATACATATATTTGAAATCACAGCTGAATCGATGGAGAGAATAAATAAATAAATAAATAATTAAATGAATAAGTAATACATATATTTATTCATTTATTTATTACTTATTTACTGATAAATATTTTGCTCATGTGTTTTGTTTTTGTCGATTCCACTGCTCAAAAAATGTTGTCGTGAATGCTGGAAAATATTTTCGGAGCCGATAGTGTTCATCAGTTCTCAAAAATATACGCATTTTCGTGGAAGCGAATACACGGAGGAGAGCCTGTTAAATTCGACTATTTACAAACATAATGTTCCTTCGAGGAGAGCTATGTTTATTGTGATCTGAGGTTATTTTCATTGTTTGTTTGCAATTAAGTGTTCGTTTTCACTAGAATACCTAAGGTTAACACAACTCAGATTAGAACGGCAGTTCAGTTTTAATTCGCGAATTAACACTAGCCTTTTTGTTTATCTGTTTGGTTGAATATATTTTATCTTATTTTATCTTTTCTTTCAGCCCAGTGACGTTCACCATGCGACGCTGAATGTAAATATTCATCTATTTGTTTATTCATAGAATCTTGAATCTTAAATCGTTTAAAAACTATCGTTTATCTGCGAAAGACTCACTTCTGATTCGATGTTAAATGCGGAGTTATAACACCTTCTCGTTAATGTTTCCCCATTAACTAAAGCACGTTTAAGGCAATTAAATTTTTTCTTAAAGCTGAATTATGTTTAGCTGTTAAAATGATTAATTCAGCTGCTGGTAAAGTTGTTTTAATTATTATGGAAGTATTAGCCGTTATTTGTACACATGCTGTGGCAGATAATAACAATAAAAAAAGATATTGTAGTAACAATTATTTTTATTTGCAATAAGCTGTTGAATACTATACCAGGCGCTGACGCAGCAGACTTGGATGTTTTCGCCTAACGCTGAGTCATTTGCACATTTCTTTCTCTTTGCTTATTTCGCACATACGGCGAGTGCTCTATCCGCTGAAGACACAGTATGAATTGTGGTGTGAGCCGCACCTAAAATAGATTGTCTTCAACATTAAACTCCAATGCAATAATATGTATATATAGTCCTGTCGCCCCAGTCCTATGTCACGTAATCCGCACGAGGAGGCACTGGCGTAATGCGCCTGCTGATGGAAGGGTCTTAAAAAAGTAATCGGAAGCTGGGCAGTAGTTCGGCGGATGGAGTCCTCGCCAGGCATGCGACAGACACTGGTTCGACTGCCGGCTATTCCGTAAAACTTTCACTGTCAGAGGTCAGGCACAGTATGAATTGTGGTGTTAGCCGCACCTTAAATAGATGGCTTTCAACATAAGACTCCAATGCGATTAAAGGATAAATGTTAAGTGATGTTATGATTTAGTGAAATTAATATTTCAGTGCTGCAATGATGTTGAGTACTCTACACTGATAGTTGGAACTGCCGAGTTATTAACTATTTGCTTATACCGTTATCTTTGTATAAAGAGTCATTCAGTGGGATAATACAGGTGTATCTTTCATCTCACAAAGATCAGCCTGGCATTGTCGGGCGTAGATTACCGCCTGTATGTCGAAACACATTCATACCTATTTTCTCATTAACTATTCTTGCATATGGGAACCACATGAATCATCCGCTATAATGATCATGTTTTACTCGTTTATTGATTTTACTCGTTTATTGATTTGGATGATCTGTTTTATTCGATCGATTGTATGAGTTGATCAGCCTTCTTTTGATACGTCTACACAATCTGCATAAAAATGTTGAATGAAAGTGATCATCCTGCTTTCGATTGTGATATGACTTGGGAACTTTTAAAAATTTTTCTTTCGCTTTTTCATTTTTCGTATATAGTGTAATACCTCTTGGTCATGGTCATGACAGGTACGCTTCAGTTTTATATGTTCAGGTCAAGAAGTCTTGGATTCAGTGTTTGTACCTCTTGATCAACACTTCTTCCCTTGAATGCTTTTCGTATTACATTACTTTTACATCTATATTGTATTTCATGTGAGTCCACTCGCTTTTTTAAGGCGTCACCATTTTCGGTCGAAATTTGAACCGGAGTTTTGCGGATCAGCATCGTTGGGTTAGAAGAATCCGAAAACTGTTGAAATAATCGGCAAAAAAATAGCTCCTACTGACCTCGAAGGCAAAAAGTGCTAAAAATTTGGCATTTTCAGAAGTTTTTTGAAAGGCCTTCGATATTTTCTTTCTTTTTCTATACTAGCTGACCTGTTAACTGCAGCTCACACCTCAGAAACCTTGGAATTTGCTCACACCTCCTGCATACGAGAGTGGAGAGTGGGCCAGACAAGGAGGCCATATGTGACTCCGATTATACAGCCTTCTCTTTTATATCTGTTCAATCCATCTTAGTGCACCTGTGTAAACATCCCTCTTTTTACCTGAAAGTCATGTGGTTTTCTCCAGTAGTTGCCGCCTCTGGTTGACGCCGTGACCGCGTTGATTTGGCCTGCTTGTGAGGCCTCAGCAGAGGTACAGCTGGACTGTTTCCCCCTATAGTACCTCTCCGAAGTCACTATCGGATATTCAGACATGTTTATAGCTGAGCTGGCTTGCTCGCTTCTTCCTGGCACTACCGTATGATATTCACTTTCCTCTCTTATCAGTTCTATGAAAGCTTGAAGATAACTCGAATAATAATCCATCGATATTGTAGCGCGGTGCAAACCATTGCTTTCAGAGTGCATATTTCCCTGTTAACTGCATTAGTTTATTGTTCCGTATGAGTCGTATAAAACTTTTATGAACATTTTGCCGCATTATTTTGCCTAAATTCAACTGAACATACTCTATGTACGGTTTTTCTCCTTTCCTTACCAAAACTTCGCATTGCAGTACCATATGCTTACATTTTCGCGCAGCAGTTGGGACAAATTTGCGAACCCGTCTGTGTTCAGCGCTCCTTATGAATCGCGCATAACCAGGCGGTGTAATCATGTAATGTCTATCCACATTTAACGAAAGAAGATTATTAAAGATGAACGATTGATGCCGAATTAGCATATAGGACCATATGTATCGCCATCAGCAAGGTCAAATGCTCAAAAATCGTTGTTGATGGGTATTTATCGTGTCGCAGTTACTTGAAAATTTACCTGTATGTGCTGGTATAATGCGATTGAAAATACTTCATCTGTTTCCTGCCGATATTGGCTGAAAACTTTTGAATACTGGCTTGAAATTATTGTTTAAAATTTATTTGACTAGTCAAATTATGCGGTAAAATTAGTCTGCTGAAATTAGAAATTTGTCTGGTCGGTTTTCGTATGGCCGGCTTCTCTTGTTACCTAGTCCGGTAGGTCTGTCATGATTGAACTCAAAAAGAATACTTTTCGATCCTAATGCGGTCACTTTCATAGTTTCATCCGAATCACACACTGTCTTTTTTCCTCCATAATTTTGGAAGTTTTTTATGGATCGCCATTTTCGGATCCAGTTTCCGAGCCATGAGTTTCGGACCAAATTTGGTTGACCGCTAATTCGAGGCTAGAAAATCTCGATCTTTGGAAGTAAATTGCAAATAACTTTTACTAACTCTTAAATGCTATAGGTGCCAAAAGTTTTAGCGTTTTCCAACGTTTTTCATGAGAACTTTCCAGATTTTCCAAAAAATTGACTGCTTGCAAATTAAATGCTTTTGCAGCTTCTTTGTGAATAGTTTTTAAGCGCTTCCTAGTCCTATTCCAATCATTGTCATGAAGTGAATCATCGAAATGAGTTCTTTAAAAAATTATCTACTCACAAGTTGAAAGTGGTTTTAAAATTTGTCACACTATCGTGAATCGTTGCCAGCAATCGTACATCTTCATGCTGCTCTCTTCGGTGAGTATATTAGACGCTCTGTATGCTAAGGGAGGCAGTGCTAACAATGGTTTCGCTAACGCATCATCGCATCGTCATTCGCAGATGTGATTTTCGCTGTTGCATCCCTTGGCACTTTACAGACTAACGCCGTGGACTGTCGACGATAGATCGGTAAGGAGATCATCGTTCCCACCATCCAACGGTCGTAAATTCTGACGTCCCTCCTCAATTCTTTCATTTTCTGACTCGAATTTCTAGTCATACATCTAACTAATCAAACATCAAAACACCCCCATAGCTCGTTCGAATCGTTTCGCCTTGGACAGGCATTGCGATCTCCAAAGGTGTGGGAGAAACAGTGTCATTGGAAGTATTATTTTCGGTTTATGCAGTACCTGGGAAGCTACTTTTGATTCTATGGCGAACCACTTACCGACTTATCTCATTTACGAATGGTTGAAAAGTTTGGTCGATGTCAGAGCGAAGTAGAGCTGTAGATTAAACAGCCCGTCTTGCCTAATTTGTGCCAATCTTTGTCCCTTCTATTTCGCCGATTATGGTAAATTTGTGCGTTTTTTTTTTCAAATTTGCCTAGTTCTTTTTTTCAGTTTGATATGTTTTTTCTGTTACCACATTTTGCTGGTGAAATTAAAGCGTATCCGATGCATTTTGAAATGTCAGATTATTTTATTTGGCAAAATCAAATATGCCAATTTTGTCAAACTCAAGGTTTCAAATCTTACCGTCGAAATGCCTGTCAGAACTGAGCTTGCTAAGTGAGTTACGTTTGACCGAGCACCACTCACACTGAATTGAGTGCAGTTGCAGGCCACATTTAATCCATCCATAATACCGCACTGCATTGTGCTGACCGACGGCAGTGGAACCGGCTTTTATGCATCATCGTCAATTCAGTGCCAATATAGCGCCTATTAATTGTGAACCACCCAAATCTGCGCAACTCTATTCATCGTATAGCGGTGATGCGCTTTTCACTTTTATTTTAACCGCTCCACATCCGTCGACCACCGTTCGCTTTACGGTCCTCGCGGAGACGATTTTTCTTCTTTAGTTTGTCATTTAGGATGAAGCGCGAATAGGTAGAGCCGACGTAATTGACGAAAACATTACGAAAATTTTAGGTAAAGATTTGGCTCATGGAGCTCATCATTAGGCAATCAAACTTGAGCAGGTAAGCTAGTTTGGGCGTAATTGATGATAAGTTGTGTTAGCCGAAAGATTGCGTTATTAAATGTTTCGATCAATCTATTGATCCAATCACATCGATCCGGTCGGAATCACCAAATCACATCTCTTAAAATACACCTCCAAAGCAATGCTTCGATCAGCCAACTCGATTTTTGTTCTTTTTTTTACTCATTCTTTTGCTTAACTTAGATAGCGACCACGATGAGGATAATTCCATACTGGTTCGTTTGGGGCTAAGCTGCGAATTCGTTTGCTTAATTTTGAAGGATTGTTTAACTTTTTATTTCATGGAAACGAAAACGATTGGGATCCAATGCATGCTCACGACAGTTTCTCAGTGATGCCGGATATTTCATTCCATTGTGATGGGCTTTTGGGTAGGTTGAAATTGCTTTGCAGGAGTACGCAGTGCATATGCATTTTTGGGCTAGCAAACAACTGCTCGGCTTTTGCATTTTTGGGAAGCTCTATTTTTTCAAAACTTGTTTTAGGAGCATGCGAGAGATCTGTCAAGGCATGCATGGTCCATCGACCGTAGGGATTTCATTCGGGAAGACCTCTCTAAACGAACTGGTACCGAAATAGAGACAGGAAGGCAGCTAGAGAGGTTTTGACACTCCAAGATTATAAAGATGCGGGATGAGAGAAATATTCATTCATGATGAGGGCTATTCATCTCGATATATGTTCGATTGGGTTCGTGAATAAAGCTAGCTGTGATTTGCAGGCGCTCGTCCTCTTCATTGCCCTACTTGTAATCCCTCCCATATGATGGCATGAGAAGGAAGGGGTCAGATAGATGCGGGAAGAGGGAGGAGAGGAGGGCGAGGAATGTGTAGTTCGTCTTATGGATCTCATGTTCCGATCTTGGTTCTAGGTGAATAAGTAATGGTGCTTTAGGGTCTCATAGACTTGACAAGCTTCACCCACGTCCCATCTGCATTCCCTCATGAAAGCGGGGCGGCGAAAACGCTCCGTCCACCGCGCAGGCCTCATGGCCATGGCCCAACCCCCGAACTCAACTCCGTTTGGCTTGACTCATTGATTGGACTGGAGTAGAAAAAATTGCTGGGATGGTCGAAGAAATTACTATTCAAACACTTTCCGACATAACTTCTTTAAGCGGCATCCATATTTCCCCTACAAAATACTTCCTATATATAACAGCACTTAGCTCGAGCGAATACAACAGTCCTCACTTAATACGAAGGACCAAAAAAGAAAGTCAAAATAGTTATCACTTACGCACAGACGGGCGGAAACCACACCCTAACGCTCATCACAGGGAAGTAGCTAACAAGGACGCTCACCTTTCGGTCAAATAGGCAAACCAGAAATAAAACAGTGTAGAAATCTCTGGTCCGGCATCTGAAGCAAGTTTTTCAACATGCAGCAAGTCACGCTTTCTGCACAACATTGGGCTTGCAAAGGCGCACTGTCGGGCCGTCGTTTGTAAGACACACCGTCTTCTACGGGTTTGTCTGTTCGCTATGTCTAATCTGCTAACCACGAAGTCGCCTTATGATCGAAAACTGTAAATAGGTCGGGCATAGATCGAGCGACGCTAGTCGATCGTTAATCTACACCTATAAGAGAATGCTGTAACGCTGTAATTAAGCAACCGTCGAATTCATATCTGGAGTATTTTTTGTTTCTAGATGTATTGATGCAGACATGATAAATAGGCAAATGGGATGGAATATTCTGGCAACGTTGCAATGTCCCCATTGTGCCAATTGCCTCCCGATGCTTCCCTCAGGAATCTTTTCAATGAAATTATGCGAAAATTTTATTTTAATTTGACGGGTAGCTGTCAGTAAAGTTCTGCTACTAGTATTAAAGTGTCCTCTATTTATTCTCCAGGATTCCATAAATTTGACCTCAAATCACGCCTCATTATAGTTATCACCACCAACTTTCATGTTCACATTTTCAAGTCGTTACGTCAGATTCTATTATCAGTCACATCGCGCATTCATGCCCTTTGATTTCTATTGTCACCCAAAAGATTAGCTGTCCTCATTCCTTAATCATTGTTTGAGAATTCATTGGTCGCTTCATGATATAACCTATCTTCTTTCGCCATTTTTTTTCGGTGCTAATAGTAATGAGATCTTCCCTCGTCCTCTCCATCATTTTTTTTCTCTTTGCTCTGGTACTGCGTCATGTAATACTCGTTGCGTACGTCATTAGTTGTTTCGCGAGCGTAAAGATTTTAAACATCACTTTGTGAGGTATCACTAACTGGCTGCTCTGAATCATCACCCCTGCTGGTCAGGGGATGTGGTGCTTGTGAGCCAAATCATCGGCCGTCGGTTGTGAACGTTCTTACCATCCATCGACATGGTTCACACGCATAATTTCGCTAATTTTTGTGATACATTGAAATTGCTTGTTGCATATATTTGAGAGCGACAAACGATCTATATAAGTAAATGGAGAAGTACGTACCAGCCGAATACACGAGCAGTCCTATCGTGGATATTCTCTCATCGACCGCTAAAGAATCTGTTCGTTTCTTTCCTTTTTTTGCCATTCGAACTTAAGAAGTATCGATTGAAGCAAAGGATCATGCTTTCCTTAACCTACAGCCATCACAACTTTTTCCAATCGTCCTAGGACGATAGCTGGAAAGCAAAACTTATAGAAAGTTTCATAAAGCAATAGAAAGAGTCAGTGTTGCAATTATAAAACAAAGGTGCAATTCAGTATGATTGACGTTTAGCAGCTCACTTAGTTCGTTTTTGCTGAGGTGAAATTTTTGATTTTTAATCGTTTTTTAGTGCCTCCACTGGGGACACATTTCATATCGATAAATTCATTAATTAATACCTTGCTAATTATAAATTCTTATCTCCCGCAATGATCAGTTCGCAAGTGATTGACAAAACAGACAAAACACGTTGCGTGCAGTGCGCAATTTCGAAGATTGCTCTCACAATTCTTTACACAAAGAAGGTTATATCTAGAATTTGATGGGGTCCATAACAGCGTCCTGTTATCTAACTTTTTTGAAATGCGACTTTTCTGAGAGCCTCCCTATTCGTGCGAAAAAAAATCGCGGCATATTTCAACTTCATCTCTCTGTTACACTTTTCGCTTACTTATGTGTAGAGTTTTGTCTATGCCGTACCGCCTATCGAATAGAATGGAAAGGTTGTGTATGGAAGGCGCGTTTGAAGTCGTTAATATCAGACGATGCGTTCGAAAGTACTTTTTATCGGATCGCATTCAGGACCATCATTTCTGATGCCGTAATTTATTTCAGCGTCCAGTACCTTCACCACCATTGTTTGGGATCGCAACAAGCAGTTCTCACCATAGTTCACGTTCCCTCCACGACGAGGACCGCAGCGCTCAGTTGTATGAAACGAATTCTACCTACGTTAAAACAGTAATCTTTTACATAAATTCGTGCGTTATAAAGTGGAATGATGGCACAGTCGTTGTACTTGACTTTTAGATTCTGAGCAGTAAATTCAGCAAAACTGAACCATACATCGTTTTTATGCTCATTCGCAAATTTACTCTTGCATTGTGGTGATATCATGCCTGTCTCTACATGCCTGCGTTCCCCCCATCCATTCAATAGTTCCAACTAGTTTTCAACTAATTTCAACTAATTTTCAACTAATCAAAAACCAGTAAAGTTGGTCGGGGAGTTGGGAGAAGTGGGAGGGGAGGGTGGAAAAGGGAAGGTGACCTAAAATTGAAAAATGCCAAAATATTTGCATGCATTTTGGAGACGTGGGGCTGTCAAAAGATATCCTGAAAAAAAGAATCCTAACGGATTGTTTGCGCAATGGACTTTTAATAGGTCACAGCCGGAAATGCCAATTCATAGTTGTGTGACTTTAACAGAGGATCGAAAAGTAATCAAACCGCTTTAAAAGACCTATCATAGGATGTGAGACTTGGTTAACCGGAATTTGTGATTTTTAATGGCAGATGCAAAGGACGGGACAATAGTTTCACCAACCTTACTGGAGAACGTACGAAGAGTTCCTCTGTAGTTGAACGGGGGCTTGCCTGTTCTGTAGAGGAGAGGAAGTTGTTACACTTTCTCGTTTTTTAGACGGGACCTATCACCGGGACGAATGTCACGATCGAAGTTTTATGGCAGGTCATAAATCAAATGGATAAACGCTTGATGAGGTATAAGGTACCATTTCAGCTGGCGAAGGACAAAGGCGAAGTGGAAGATGCAACGCAAAGCTCAAGCTCCGCAGAGAAGGGAGAGGTTTCACTGCTGGAGCAAATCATTCGCTCTCATCCCATTTGGTACTTACAACATGTGGGTCGATCGGCCGCTGTACATCTACTTCGACCGATGCACGAAGGCGTAAGAGATTCATTTCTGCTTCATTTTTTTTGGTGATTACTGTTTGGTATCTTAAGGCAAGAACGCGCTTAGGAAATNAGGAATAACTTGGTGGCGGAGAGGTGGGAGGTGGGTAGGGGACGTTTTCAGGAATAACTTGGTTAGGTATAAAGACCATGCAAAGAGCAGCACTATTCAAGTCGTTATGCCACAAAAGAGTCCACCAAAAAGTAAACTGTGGCGTCACATTAGGGCCGTTTAAGCCTTACATTATGCAACAGCAAAAGGGGTAGCTTATTTTTCGAGGGAAAAAGCGTGGGAGTAAAATTTGATTGCGCTCATCCGTTCCTTACGTTTGCGAAACAACACTTTGGCATTTAGTTCAGCTTGTATCGACCTGCTTCTCCGTCTCACCTGTAATAACTGATTACGCCTTATGTCTTATTTACGAAGAGCAAGATCGCGAAAAAATAACTGGGAGACTGAAATTCAGTCACACTCCTCATTATATGGTTAGAATACAGGTACTTCTCGAGTTACGATGGAGATGCGTTACAACGACCCCGTTATGAATTGGAAATATCGTAAGTCTGAAATTGGTCAACCCTATCCACGAGTTTCGAAGAGTGTTGATCAGTATCGAGTAGTACTGTATACCGGCATCTCACAAGGCGAGAGATGCATACATTCCGACATCGTTCTCAACGTATCGTACCGCATTTGATGTTACGTTTTTCCTTTCGCGCGAAACACAAAATAATGTTATAATCTTGCTGTAACAGTATCGTCATCGTGAGTTCGAAACATCGTAACTCGAGCCATCGTAACCCGGCAAGCATCTCTCATTGTTACGAGTGCTTTTTATTGCGTCTGAAGTGTAAAGTGCATGTTCAGGAAGAACTTTTACCGACGCTAAACCGACTGGGTTGTGTCTTGTGTCTTGATAATTGTGTCTTGTGCGATTGCTGTGGAATTCAAAATTGTTGCTTTACAATGAGATTTATCAACATTTTCGCTTAAAGGTGTTCATTGTGCGTTCATCTTCAAAGAAGAACGCGATGGCTTTAAGTGTTCGGTTGCGTGCCGCGCACAGCAGCGATACTGACCACTATCTTATCGAAACCGACAAACGCAATCGTTGCGTTCATCTTCAGGCTTCCCCTTATCGCTTCAAATCATTGCCTCTACTCATTGAACATTACTGTCTTAATGGGTAAATACTTAATTATTTGCTTCATTCCGAGATCAAACAGCAGCTATAAGCAGAAATCGTTTACTACAGTCTGCCACAGTCATGAGCGACCTTTGAGATGTGCCTGTGCCTAGAATTAGTGCTTATAACAAAACGTGTTGCTCGTTTAAAAAGAAATCATTACATGCATCGTTCGCATAAAACAACGAGTCTGGTACGCACTACCTTGTACCCGATCTTTCTTTTTTGGTAATTTGCGAAAACGTTTCAGAACGTTCACACAACGGTTTTTATTGTAAGTTATGAAATGAATGGCGAAAGTCGTACTATTATCTGCGTAGAATCTAAATTCCTGGGGTATTTACTCGCTGATTTATTGAAACTTGTTTTCGTATTGTTTTATGAAAATGATTTACAATCGGGGGACGGACTGAACGGTTCGTTTGTAGAAATTTTCTAAATTCCAATGAATTCTGCGCTGCATCAAAGTCAGCCGTGAATAAGAGGAATTGTGTAAAATCCGATGACAACTTTTGCGACCGTCAGCAGTTAAACCAATGGTGTGCGTTTCTGCCGCAATCCCAGAGTATGTTGCTACATGTAAGAAATTTAGCTGACCTCTTGTGTTACAGCGATTGCCAAATGATATATTTTTTATCCCTGTTGGGTAGATTACTCCACACTTTTTGACCATCTCAAACTTTCCCCACAACTATGACGTCTGGATGTGTGAAGGAAACTCTGTGATGAGAGGTGTTCGTTTACCTGTCCGAGCATCTTCCCTCCAGCAGGGACGACGGAATATTGGTCTTTGAGTTCTGTTATTTGTAGAGGTTAAAAGCATCTGAGCCCTGATTAGATGAGTGACACGGTCATCGACGGACAGAAGACGACGTTTCTGGACGGTCTCGAACTCTATCCAGTTTACTGGAACTGTAATACGAGCTTCTTATCCATGTGTTCCGATTAGTTTTCCCTTAAGGTATCTGAGTTTCAGCGAAGAGCTTCAAGTGCGTCTTTCTTTACCGGCTGCTATCGCGGACTGTCGTACCAGTATGCAGCTACAGAGTCTCGCCCTCATGGGTCAGGGTATGCGTTTTTTTTTCATGTTCGGACAACTTGAGCTAAATTTCATTTTCTATTGTGGGTTTCACTGGTCGGTTTGTGACTTTATTATGCACTGTATAACGTAATCAAGGGTCCAACTCAAATAAGTAGCGGTGCGACCGTTTACGCCACAAAAGTTTACGGTATGATACACACGTTTCCCCTAAGAATAGTTGAAAATGTAGGCTGTAGTAAGGACGCATCTAGTAGTTATGTCAAGCTTTTGACGCATTGCGTCCTCAACTGCATGTGTGGTCTGGGCTGGTGCAACGGGTGATTTGCACACGTCCTTCAAATGCGACAGTGAGTTCTCTTAAAATCAATATCCGGATGAATGAAAATATTCGAAGCTCAAAGCTTACTAAGAAGCTTCGGTGGGCAGTTGACCAAAATGTTTCTTGTAGTTCCTTATTCTAGACGAATGATTAACGGCGTTGAAATCCATGATCGCTGCTCTACTGTATTGCAAATCGTATCGGCCAACATTTTCTTTTTCTTTCTGATTCAAACTTTTCAATCTGGGTTTAATGGATTTCTTTTTTTTGCAAGGAACAGCAATGCCCTTGAAAGAGGTGTTTTATCCATAAAAAACTGTCCATGACATGAAACTGTTGTTCACGTCGTCGCTGTAAGTACCCCTTGTTCACATCGTCCGTCTAAATATCTTTAAATATTCGACATTTATGTGCGTCCCGTCTTCTGATGCAATCGGTGTATGCGGTGCATTCGATTATTGCCTATATTCTTCTCCCCCTGCTGGAATGTACCTACTCGGATGATTTCAACATAAAGACTACTCGCAGTTTTATTCATAGGTCCAAAAACTAAACGCACGTAGATGAAAGCTGCTAGCTATTCTTTCTTCTTGAAACATGTATAAGACAAAAAAAAACTCATAAAGCCACAAGAAAATATGCCGCTCACAACAGAGTCGAAGTGCGCAATAAAACATTCACTGATCGCTATAAAACTTGACCCCTCGCGGTTGCCTTCGACGACCCACGTAGCCGCCATGTGCCCGCTACACGGTTTCAATAAGATAACTATTACAAAGGTAGCTTTCCGATGTTCGTCGCTCATCCTTTCTTTTAGGACATTTGCAGACAGCTGCTTTATCGCTCCCTGTAAAAAGCCTATTTTCTAACACGGCGTCTCGCTTTGGTAGACCACTTACTGAAGAAAGACAAAAAAAAATTTGCCTCCATCATGACTGCTCATTCCCACCATTCCCCTTCCATTCCCAGCACAAAAATCCTGTGAAACACTACAGACTTCCTTACGCTAATAAGTCGTTGAAAGGATAGCGTATCCCCAGGCGTAGCCGCCAACTCGAATATTCAACACCTTCCCCATTCCTCCACTCGGAAAGCTGTGAACTTTATGGCATTCCATTGGCTTTATTCGAGGAGAGGTCATTTAAACTCTTTCAGAAGTTTCACTTCAATGAAATATGATAACAGAAATGTGGCTTTTGTTCTCTGGATTTTGTACGTGGTGGAATTTCTGAGACCAGCTTGCTTGTATATACACTGTTCGTATCCGAAAGCGTTCCCCGCTGCGGATATTTCCGTTCAGTTTATTGCTACTTCAGTTCATATCTGCTCTATACATTTATAATAGTAACTTGCCTGTTTCTGCGAGCGACTCGCTCACGAAGGAAACACACCTTTATCGTGGATTAACAACACCTTGAAATTGTCGAGAGCCATGGTCGCTTGCTCTGCGGCAAACTTCTGAGCATACGAATGATATAGGGATGATATGCTGGTGAACGGGTGGCAGTAGCTCAGTAGTAGAGCTCCCGCTTCGCACGCGGGAAGGCCTGGATTCGATACCCGGCTGCTTTCCCAACGGATCGCCAGCAGGCTGACCACCAGGCGCTCCGAAACTGGTCAGAACAGTCATGCGTGGGCATGGTTGTCAGTTGCATCAATAAGGGAATCGATGAAATTAGAGCCGTCTTTACATCCCTTTGCATGCTGGTGAAAAGAATTTTTTATAGTGGAAATCTCTTGATTTTCACCGAACACCATGTGACTTCCATGAAAAGCTTGGCACCATTAGGTCGACCGTAGCTTTTCGAAGGTTCGCGCAAAATTCTGCTTCCCTTATTTGCATTGACCTCGGGCCAGTCGTTCCTAAAGCGCGAGTGAAAAAACACCGGAAATGGAAAGCCCTCATAAGGATGTGACAGTGAGAGATCTAAAAGTGACCTGTGTTAGATTAGGAAATATTGGGAATGTATCAGTTTGAGAATCGTTGAAAAAACGTCAACGGGTCACTCGCAGTCGCCAGTCGATAAGCGTTTGGAATAAGAGCGTGATTGGAGATCTTGGCGAGTTTCCACTTTTCACAGTGGATGACGGGAACAGGAATGGTTCATCCAGTGTCATGCTCTGCTGGCAGTCCGACTAGGCGCACGATTTGTAGGTGCTGTTCTTTGCCATATTGGTTTTTTTTTTTTAACAGAAGGGTTTCAGAACTATAGAAAACCAGGGAAAATGGTTAGTGGTCGTTGCGGCCAATTCAAGTCGAACATCGATCAGGAGGTCAAATTACCTCATCCACGCTTCTTTTTACCAGATGCCTTCCCCGGTAACAAGGAAGACCTGATTTTCGATGGGCGAAATTTCGGAAAAGAACGTTGAAAGGTGCGTCTCAAGCGAATTTTGCACAACTTCCTGCTCTTTGCATCTCACTTTCGTTCAGAGAGTGATTTTGTAAATGTGCAAAAGTTGAACGTGACCGTGCATTCGGAGGTCAGCTCTCTGGCTTCCTGTAGTCGGCTGATTGGGTTGCTATAGTTTCGGTTTGAATTCAATCATTTAGGCCTTACGGGCTTTCATGAAGCCAGGAACTATTGTCATTATCACACCAGTTTCATATGCTTGTCAAACTACGGAAGCAAATTGACCTCAGTCATTTACTCGTTTGCCTTAGACGATCCGTTCCATTGCGGATTTGACGCTTTGTACTCACTCTGAAAAAAATGGCTTTGAAATCGCGCGTTGTTACTTTAATTATATACTGATCGCCTAACCTCGGCACTTCCAGTAAAGTGCTCTTACGGCATCGTATAATTATTTCAGAATCTGTTCAGGGAACTGTTGTGATATAGAATATAGGAATGGCTGAAATGAATGTAGGAACATGCAAGACGTTTGCCTTTGCAACGATTAATGAAAAGAAAAAGTGTTCTGAATAAATGAATAGTAGTAGATGGTGATATTTTCTTTTTCCGAGCGTTTCCACCATCCTTATGGGTTGAGCGTCTCTACCATCATTATGGGTTGAGCGTCTCTACCACCATTATGAGTTGAGCTTCTCTACCATCATTGTGGGTTACTCGAGAGGCCCTCAATTATTTCTATCTTGCGAGAGGTCTGTTTGCCGGAAATGTAATTTTAATGATTGTAGGTAATATCTGTACAGACTGTCATCCATGGCGTTCGCTATTTTCATTAAATTCTACGCAATGGTATTTAGTTTCTCTCCAGAGAGTGAAAGGTGAAATGAAGATATGAAACTGAATAATCTTATCAACAAAGTATTCGATGCCTGTCGGCAGACAAACATCGATCGAATTTGCATCTAGCGATTTACGGTGCGCTCGTTCAGGGGGACAGCAAACAACATACAATACGCGTGCACAGTTGATCACACTGCGCTCAGCTGGCGATCAGGCCGCGTATAGTGTGAGTGTACGCCACATCTCTTTCCCATTCCTTGCCATCGCTCGGCGTTCTTTCACGGCCGTCTACCACCATTCTTACGTACGTCGATACGTCATTATACGCAGCACCCCATTTTCTATACGCTACGCGGCGTTGCCTTCAGCTTTTCATATTACCCGCAAACGATTTATTTCCTGTATGGTTTAGTGGATGGGATGTTTTGAACGCTTTAAATATCACAGTAAAGCGTTGTTTGCTTTTTTTTCATCTTTTTTTTTCCTGCACGTTTCTATCGAAATAGAGAAGGCATTAGCGTTTATATGAAATTTTCAAGCTCGGAAAAAGTTTTCAGCAATCACTCGCAGGCGAGCAGGAATGGTAATACGAAAATTAGCAAATAAAAATAGAACCGCTTTAAACTAATCGAATGTATTCTTATTAAGCTTAGAATTTTTCCTTTGAACTAGAACCAGAATGGAAAAGGGTTTTAATTGCATGGACTTCTCTCGTTTCTTGCTCATCGACATACCGATAGAGTTTGATTGCCTAAGAAAAAAGGAACATAGCCGTTTTTCGTTCAAGGAACTGCATAGCGTTCAAGATTTGTGCTAACTTTAATACAGCACTACAACGGCCGCAGTTTACAGTCTTTCGGTTCCTCTGTCTCTCTCATATACTACTCGGATATCGATGTGACTAAAGTGTCGCACTTCATACTACAGTAGTACCAGCTAGCATCATGTAGTGTTTCTATTTGATCGTTTCGCGGCTTCTCCATCGCAAAGTGTTTTATCCTTCACATTTATGACTAAGGAACTAATAAAACGTCCATATAGCATCGGTAGAATATTAAATGTGGATGAAGCACTTTATGTTTTAAAAAGAGACGTAGTTCGCGGTTTCTTTACAATACGATATTTTAAAGTTCATGTTTTCTAAATGACCCTCAATATTCTTAATTTTGTTAACGTATTTTCTATATTGGTTGCTCATTAGTGCGGTCATGAATGTGAAACGTTTTTATAACGCACTCAATCGTTATCCTAACACACCAACCGAGGTGGCAATCGGTTTATCGACTTTTCTCGTCAAAGAATTTCTTTAGAGCTCTTTTGACTCGCAAACAAAGGCCTTTATTAAGTCGCTGAGATGCCCATTTGTAATATAAAAATTTTCGAAAAAAAACCGCACTATGTCTTTGTTTATGCGGCTACGGTTGTCGTTAAAATACACCATAATCCAAATAACTGTTACGAGATACATGACGATCGCTGATACAAATTTGACTCATTTTGTTCAAAAATGTTCCGCTTAATACGCGTCTCTAAACAACGAAAAGCTTTTACGCGATTCGGAAAAGAGAGGGACACTAGATGAAACTATCGTTGCCAAGAGGGTCTATAAGACCGAGCAAAGTCTTGCGCCAGCACCAACCGTTCTCAGTCGATTCATTTGTAAGATGTCATCACCCAACAACAGTCGAAATAACCAGGGTTCGTTATCTCAAAAGAAAACTGCGCAAAGCTATTTTTGTTAAGGAAATACTTTGTCACACATAAATCATTTTTTTATTTGACGCTTCAGCGCTTCTGTCATTCTCCAACAAGGGGTCATAACCTTGCTATGAGCAGTGCGCGATTTCAGATGTGCGATAAGTAAAAGAGCTATACTTTAATGCGTCCCGCAATGAGCTTGCTTCGCATCAAGTAAAAGTTCATGCGTTTCATGCAAAAACGATCCGCACCACAATCCCAAATAGGTCTTATCCATCTGGTAGTGGAGAGATTATACAAAGTGATTTTACATCAAGGGCGTTTCGTCGAGTTGTGTTTTCGGCGGTGATACTTTTACGGTCACATCGCATGCGAGATATGGCTGCAGCAACCTAGCTGTAAATCCCATCACTGTAGATATCAGATCTAATGCCTTTTGCTTTATTCGATTTCGAGATAGGACTTACAATAGACTAACTCTGTATATCATATTCTGCTGAATTCAGTAAGTAAGGTAGCCGAATCTTCCTTTTTTCCTTTTTTTTTAATCCTTTTAAAGAATTAACACTCAGAAGGGATCGCTTTAAGGTTTTTTTTCTTAATTTCTCTGTTTCATTCGGTTTCTTGAAAAGTCCATCGTTTATACAAGAAAATTCGAACGCCGACACATATAATCAAACAGAAAACGTTAGTCGAAAGCATGAGACGCAGATCACAATTAGCAATAATGTGAACCAAGGTGAAGCTGTCTCAAATGACTGTCGCATCGATGTTTTCATAACAGTACTCGATGCCGACTTCCTACCTAGTTCGTTCTAGTTCTTTGCATATTGAAAATTCATCTCGGTTTAGTGGGCCATTATCGTTTACAAGTTGTAACACTTCCGCTGCACAGCGGGAAGATGCACTGAAAGATCGACGAGGAATGGAATGTAGTGAGTCACTACTTATGCGGGGTCAGTCGAAAATTGGAAAAGAAAGAAAGACAAAAATCTTGTACAGTTTTCTATTGACATCTTCATCGCAACGTAATAGGAATACGTAATTAGATTTTGCGTTGAAGTCGACGAGTGTCCTTTGTTCACAAATTGCGACAATTCGTCCCAAAGAATAGTTGTACTCTTTAACTAGGGATTATTTTTTTTAAAGTATACTAAGATGAGGGGAGGAGAGAGGAATCAAGACAAGGGGAGAAGAAAGAAATCAAGACGAGGGGATGGGAGGGGAGAGGAGTCAAGACAAGGGGAGAAGAAAGAAATCAAGATGAGGGGAGAGGAGAGGAGTCAAGACAAGGGGAGAAGAAAGAAATCAAGACAAGGGGAGGGGAGAGGAACCAAGACGCCAACCGTGGAAGTACTAATAACGAGATGATTGCAATTCACAAAGCGAATAGCGTTAAAGAAATTTGCAGGAATTGATCAAAAGAATGCACCGTCCTTGATTACTTAGGAGGGATATTTACATATCGCATAGTGGTGAATCGAGGTGATCGCAACTTAATTTGGCACGGAAATGCGTGTGATCGAGTCAAAGTACTTTTGAATTTTGCCACACGTTTTGTGAGCGTTGAATATGGGATTCACTTAACACATGTGAAATTCGCACACCTTATAATATAATTCGACGATACTTAACAATATTGAAACTTTATTTAGACATCTGCATTTGAATATCAAATCAACGTCGGCGGCCTTGATCATTTCGAATGCAGAAATACCTTAGAGCGGTTGTGTGCTCTATGAGGTGGCAGGCGTGTGGAGCGTTTTTGTCGACGTCCTTTCAGCGGTTTCGTAGAGAGCTAACTGCTGTGAATAACGGATGACATGGAACAGTGAATGTAGCATCGGCTGAGTTGCGTGACACTTTGACGCGTAGACGGGATAGCGCATGCTACATTGCCGTTTCGTTTAACTAAGAATTATAGAACCATACAGAGTGGTGCGAATTCAGAAGAGTAGTCGACAAAATAGGCTTGTCGGGGACTGGAAATATACATATCGAAAATGAGCCTAATCCTCAACTTTTTCCAGTGGGGGAGGAGGATGGGAGAATTCTGCATAAATTTCAGGATATTTGAAAGTGGTTCGCAACTGGCAGACCAACGAGCATAACAAAGAGGTGAAACTTCCGGGAAATTTTCATAAAGAGTCATTCATCCTTTAACATTTATGGGCAACTCAGTGCTCTGTTTATTCCCATAGCTCTTTTTTTCTTTTTTTCGCCCAGAAGTCTAAACCAAAAATTCAATCCGAAAAATCTAGGCGACAAACATGTTCGAAAATTTAGTTGGGGAGGAGATCGATATTCGGTTACTGCTAGTTAGTGAATCGTCGTGCTGATGCGCAACATGCAAATAGGTGAGCGATGAGCACAATGCATTCATTCGTTGATAGCGCTCGGTTGATGCTCACTAGCGTGCATCCCCACGATGCGTCTGTGCAGAGCACTTAACTAACCGCTTTCCGCAACTATTTTCCGATTGCTTCTATTTACGTTGGTGCATGCCTTGTGTTCTCCAGTTCGGAATGGGAGGGGGAGGGGATGGGGGTGAGGAGGTTCATGGACTGAAGGAAGGGGAGGGGAGTGAGGAGGTTCATGGACTGAAGGAAGGGGATGGGAGTGTGGAGGTTCATGGACTGGAGGAATGGGATGGGAGTGAGGAGGTTCATGGACTGAAGGAAGGGGATGGGAGTGAGATTCACCGCCTGGAAGGAGGAGGGAAGATGGGAGGAAAATAAGGTGACATGAAACAACCCCAACTGCCTATATTTTTTAAGAAGCTTACGCACTGTTATAGACGGTTTTGCGCTTCGCCCGCGACAACACTTTGGTTTTAATAATAACAATGGCACCACCGGATTGGAAAAGATAATATCGTAATTGGATGAATGTTATATTTCAACGGCGTGCGTTCTAACCCTGAGCTATCAATAACGAGGGCTTGATTCACCGGCGTACGTGCTGCATTCAGTACGCCGTACGGTGCGCTTCTAGAGTGTACCGTATGGTGGGTTTGTAGTTTGTGTGACGGAGTGCTTTTCCAATCATCTTTTTTTTCTTTTTCTAAATTCGATTTACTGTCGCGATTAACCGAGGTGAATGGTGCCATTTCACGATTCACGAATTTGTGTAAACGTGTTTTGCTGCGATTACATTTTGTGAAAGCTTGTAACTGGTTGTGTCTCAAATGAACGGAATACATGATAATCCCATGAGCGCTCAAGACTTTTGCATTTTATTATCTGCTTTCTCATCGTACAGCCTACTTCAATCTGTAAGGGGGGGGAGGGGGAAGGGGGATTGGCCGAGAGAGGGGCTGGAAGATGCATCAGTCGGCTTTTTGAGAACATTTTAAGTATGGCTCGAACATTCGACGTGACCGAGAGGCGGAAAGGCTAGGGTTCAAGTGGCGCTTGCAGACATGCTATTCCAGTTTTTCTATCTAACTACGTTGAAGTCCTTCAACCTTTGGATATCGTAAGTCCCTTCCCCCGTTCCTCCTGCCATCCCCACCCAATTGCATCACAGGTAATGCCCACCCAGTTGTCATCAAAAGATAGTGATGGCAGCTAAATGGCGAGCAGCATTTGAGTTAGCAGTTCGCCTTTGAACTAACCCTCAAACCGGTTGCTAGTTTTTTTTTTCTTTTCGCGTTCTCCTAAGACCCCTCAATGCGTAACGGCGTCAGTCTTTGCCATAACGACTACTTCGGCTAGCCAGCCATTATCTGTAAGAAGTAGTTTCGTAACCTTACAATGTGTAATTGTGATTGTTTCGGATGTTTGGTACGGTCAGCTTAATTACGGCATAGAAATTTCCCTATTTTAAATAACGACTTTTTCGTTGTTTTTTTTTCTTTTTTTGGTTTCACTGATTGTCTTATTTTGATGAAATATATGATGGACAATCGGTTTCTCATTCGCACGCATGGGTATTTTCCATTTTTTTTCTCTTTTAATCCTACCTTTGCAATTTTTCTTGAGATATGCGAAACGATTGCGATTCGCGAGTGCTTTACACCTTCTTCTAACCAGTTATAGTTAATGCTTTTTGTATCGTTGTTTTTGCTTTTATGGTTTTTGTTGCACTTTTCATATTTCATATTTGTTTGCAGTGTTCGCTATCATAGTGAAAAGTATCAAAAAATTTTCATAGGTCCAATGTCGTTTTTTTTTTCGCATGACCTTTTATGGTTTGCTTTAAACGCGTAATACCAGTATTCCTCTTTTTTCCTCCCCC
>JPKZ01002476.1:48794-62597 GCA_000803305.1 Toxocara canis
TTGAGAGATGGAGTAGCACTCATGTGACTTTAAATCAAATGTAAGCATAGTTTCGCTATATTCTTCGTAATTAATAGGTAACGTTGAACGAACCTACCAGAAATTTTATATTTTCGGTGGCTCCTGAAAGGTTTTTTTTCTTGTCAGACGTGGCTCTCAGGAAACTGTCCGAGCATGATGGCTTTTATCGTTTGGCGCCCCTTCCATACATTGCAACGTGATATTCGTTCGAGTTACACAGGAAATGGGGAGGAGGGGAGTGGGGAAGGAGGAGATAGCTGTGATTTCTGCCAAGATACATTGATAGAGTTTGTCTCTGAGTGGGAGGGGGAGAGGGGTGAAGAGTTCACTGAAATAGTTCTTAGTTACTCTAATGTCTCGACGAAAGCCATTGGGAGTTATAACATTTCCAGCTTTCTAGAGAGCACTGATTGTTTCCGAGGTGAGATCGTGACAAGAGGAGATTATCTTTACAGCGTTTGCCGAGTGGCTTTTTTTTAAAGTTGGAAGCCAATTATTCTGGAGGGACGGGTTCAGCTTGTGCAAAGGGTGCATATCGAGAGGTGGGGCAGTGAAAACGAAAATGTTCGCTGCAGCAACTCTTCACAGCCGGAGATAATAAAACAACAAAGTTTAATAAAATAAGATGCTCTTAAGCTCTAATGGTTATTGATTTGTAGACCACACGCTGGTGGCTACACAGCAAAAGGTCAGCATCGACTTTCGGTACCTGATCTTGCCGAACTGGCGCATAGCAAAAAGGGAAATGGAGCGAGCAAAGGAGTTGCCTCGAGCGCGAAGGCGCTTACCTCAAAATTGGGTCGAAGTCCAGCCACAGGAGAGCTACAGGTGCATTTTATCATTCGTAACAAATCTTGACGTTGAACGCCAATGGAAATTTTTAAAACTGACAGCGCAGTGATATATCGCTGTTTATGCACAATTCTCGAGATTCTACTAGAAGATAATGAAAATTGATGCATTTCTCGGTTAAAACATCATCGAACAATCTGCAAAGTAGTCCCTTTCAACCGTTCAAATAGTTGAATGAGAGGCAAAGGGCGGATGAGAAATATCGAAACAAAATTACCCCTTTGACATCGATCACAGGCTGTTTGGGGGTCGGAAAATATTGGCATCCCATCTATGAAATGAAATGTTGTAATTTTTGAATCCAGCTAATAAACGGCACTTATTTTACATAGTATTACAGCGTCATCAGCGATTAGTTAATGAAATTACAATGAATCATGACACGCTATGAGCATGGTACCTGCTTTTTTTGCGTTCTATTATTCGATATTTGATGTTCTACTAGAGAGACTGAACATTAACACTACTCTCAGATGCGATGCAGTTTGGACGAATAACTTTATACGCACTTTTGCAGGCGATCAACGAAGGCTTAGTAACGCCAGTAGTACGCCGCAAGGAGTATTTAAGAGAGATACCCGTAATTGTGACTTCAACAGCGCAGGCTACTTCGTCGGATACTGTTAAGCGAACATTTGCATACGAAAGGAATACGAACGATGAGACGATCAACTCAGTTGGTCAAAATGATCGCGTTGGGACGGCGATCATCAACGAACGCGATTCAGCAAAGAGGTTGGTGAACAGCTTCATCAATTTACTTTAACACAAATTCGTTTTCTATGCTGCAGAGGATTTTTTCCCAAAGCTTATTTGAGGATTTCACTTTGTCCTAAGTTTGCTTATAATTGTCTCTTATGATTAGTTACTTCTTACAATTGTTCTTTAACCTAATGAACTGGTCGTTTACATAATTGATATTTAGCTTATAATTAACCGTTTCTCATCAGTATTGGCGGAATCTAGTTTACAGATGCTTTTTCTCTACAGGTGAGCAATAAAGGCTTGTACAAATATTTATTCATCTCGCAGGCTACAGTTCTCGTTGTTCTTTGCGTCAGCTTTCGTCAAGCTAATCTTTTTCTTTTTCTTTCTCGTTTGTTCCTCTGCGTTGTAGATGAGCATCCCATTTCCATTGAAGTGCTAGTTTCAAGTGGTAATCACATTCCCACTTGGGGTCGTAAATTGCATGAAGAATGAAAAAGTACCATAACAGAGAACGAAGACGAGAGAAAAAAAAAAGTTGAAGAACGAAAAAAAGTTAATGAAGATCGATACAGATGAAAGTTTGACGGCAGGCTGATCGATGTTGTACAACGTTCTTTCGTTATTGATATGAATTCTTTAAATCATTTTTCTTTTCGTCTCTGTTCTCCACATATTTCATGTCCTTTTTTGTTGCTTTTAATGACTTATTTATCTTTCATTTCATTTCTTCTTTTGCAGATTATTTTAATCTTTTCTACATTTGATTGCTTGTCCGTTATTTACTCATTTGCCGTGCAACACGAATTGTTCCATTTTGCAACTTATTATAGAACTTCATATGTGCCCCTGTTGTTGTGAGGAATTTCGTTAATGGCAGCTGCTCTTAAAGCGCATAGTTCCACTCCACCTCTGGAACTACTTTCGGTGCGTTATAGCGGTCGCAGTTGGCAATAAAATTGAAAGATGTCGACCACAGTCGTCCTGTGGCAACTCGCTGCAACATTTTAGCTTCTCTACGAGTCTCACTCTTATATCGACCTTCCTTCTCGTACTAATTTTTTTTCTTTTTTTTCTTGGGATAATCTGGCTTTCAAGCTGAACAGCTTCATTCATAAAGTTACAACTGAGGGTGAACGAGACTTCATTTCCGATTTTTAAAAACAAATAAATCTTATTGTCTGCAATAGTGCATCTAGCGGCTGTGCAGTGCATTGTTGTGTTGAATGTATATAAATGTTTATGAAATTCTAGATTCGTATTTCGGATAATTTCTATGTTAGAATTCATGTTCCGAAATCTGTTGTTTTTTTTAAAAATATCTTTATGATAACATACCTTATGACTTCCAGTCCAAGCCCCGTGATTGATAGGTTCCCTACTCTAACGGGGGTCTCGTCGACGTTACAGAAGCCACATCTTCTCTTTCCTTACTCTCATCAACAAAAGTATTTTGCCTTGGTTGAACGTTCCTAAGCCGCTTTCATCACATCGTCATTTGACACTGCGTTGTGAGTTGTTGCTGCAGTGCGCATAGTGCGTTACAAATATAGCAGCACTGTTCCCTTCTCGATTGCAGCGCTCTCCCTCGCCCTTCGTTTGGTCTCTCAAACGGAACAACAACAATTGTGTTGCTGTGCATTGTTCCATCGCGCGATTAGTGTGCAAGATTAGCATTCGGCTGCGCTAATTCTCGATTTGTGAGTGCAGCGGAGGCCGTAAATCGTGATCGCCTACTAAACCATCACTCTTCTTTATAGCTGTGAATATTTTTGAACTCCTCATCTCGCTCGGATATATTGCGATAATTTTGTGAAGTATTTTTCACAGTGACTGAAACATATCGTTCCAGCTAGAATGTTCGATTTCAGCCTAAGCGTTTTAACAACTACGACTTAGGCAAAGTAACGCATGACTTATTTCGTTTGTGATAAAGATATTTACTCGAAGTGGGTGACGCCCAGGAAGTTAAAGTAATATTTATTTGCAAAAAGAATATTTTTTTCTTCTCAAAAATGCATCAGCTGACGCCAAATTTATCTACAAATGTGTTCGAGCTATCCTGGAAAATAGCAAAAATTTCCAAACGATATGCCGAAATGACAAGATGGAATCATTGGCTGACACTTCTCTTTCAGTATTCCTCTCAAGAATGGTTTTTTAAATTGCAAACGATCGCTTTTAAAAGTTTTTGCTATAAAGAAAACCACAGATTATAGCCGCAGCAATTTTCCGAACCATGCGCTCAATCGTTTTGCCTTAGCACTTTCCAAACGCCGATGGGTCTACTTCGTCTTTTTTCCCAACTCGGGATTGGCAGTTGCAAGTCGCAGCTGGATTTTCTCGTTAAGCCAGAGCTCACTCAAGAATTAGTAAAAAAATAGAGGAAACAAGTTCTCTCTCTCTCCCCTCCCCCCACCCCCCCCCCAAAAAAAAAAAACGGAAAAAATGAGAGCGGAAATCGTTGTAAACGAAAAGAAGATCGCAATCAAGCCTGGAAGATAGTAAGTTTATCTACATTGTCGAAGAGCCATCATCACTAATTCGTAAATTGTGGCTATGCCTCAATAGTGATTAAGTCGGTTTTGCTTGTATCTCTGCAGTTTCATATTTCATCTTCTGTTCATGCTTCAGTTGGTCAAGTATTGCATGTTCCTCGCGGCAGGGCTGAATGACAAGTTGTGGCGTCAAATTTTGGAGTTTTCCGATTTCCGAATTTGTTTCTATGGCGAAAGGCAACCGGAGTAAAAGAGCAAAGGTTTTCAGCTGTTGATGGATTCGTGCACAATTCCATAATCTCTCTTTAATTGGTTTGTTTTCATGAAACTGCGTTGAATTACGCATAAAGCGAAGCTGCGCCGTGACACTAGAGCACTGCTATTTTATAGTTTGGACGCTGCATAATGCCAAATGTTTGAGGCAGTTTTCCTTGACTGCTTGTTGTTGAATGTGTTTTCCAAATGTTCACAATGTAATGACGTTTGCTAATTTGGTGACGCCGTTTAGCTTCGAACGTTCATTTGGTTCATATGACCGCCGTTTACTTCGCTCGGTAATGAGCGAAGGGGGGGGGGGGGGGGTTTCTATATTGTAGCCGCTAATACATAATCATGATCGGCATTAGGGGAATTCTATGTCAACCTCGCATGCCTAACAATGAACTTCAGTTGTGCAAGCGTTCAGACGAAATTTGAACATGGCAGCGCAGTTTGTTTTTTTTTTGCCAGAGTGCAGCACTTTTGCAGTTAGGCTACTTACTGCAAAGGGGCGGCTACTGTAAAGCTTGTAGAGGATATTAGAATCGGTTTTTTTTAAAACTTTATGAACAACCAGATTCGTTTTCCATATGCTGCATGAGCGGCTAATGACCGAGGATGAACGACAGAGATAGCTAGAATAACTTCACTTTTTCTTTAGAGGAGCGGTGTGGTAAAGGTGTTCATTCGAACTATTTTTTTAAAGTCGCATTTCAAGTGAGCTTGCATACTTTTTCTTCATTTTCTAAGTGCTGTACAAGTTACACTGTCGTCAAATTCTGTCGACGTTAGCAGCAGCTTTTGCTTCACGAGAACCTTTCTCCAGCTTTAGGTTATACGTCTAACGAATCGCAACGAGGTGCTATATGTTTCTTGAAAGTGTGATAGACGATTTGATGCAACCTGTTAAAACTATTAGCTTATAATGCGTATCGCAATGCTTTTTTTTAAAAAAATAGTTTGATTCAATCCTCGTTTTTTGTCACCCTCATCGGTCAGTTTTTACATTTAGCTGTCGTCAGAGTCGCACTTTTCATTCGCACCAGTCGGTCATGCGTATGCCTGAATGGATGTTGTTTGTTTTGAGAACGTTTCTGTCGTAGGCGTTGGTGATAAATGAGCATGATGGCGCCGCATGCATTGCACGGCCTAGCAACGCAGCTTTGATCCTTAGGGTGCTTTGCCAATTTCAAGCACGCTTTACATATAATTAATCACTTTCGTATAATTCGTATTCTGTGCTAGCGTAAAATGTGACTCTTGAAACACCCCATATAACAGTTCGGCGATGAACAATGGATTAACGAGTAAACCAACCCGTTTGCTCACCGTTAGCACATGCATGCATTATTCTTCAGTATCTCAGTCTGTGACTATATTGGCTAGAAGCGCTCGAAAATGATCACTACGTTGTGTGTGTATTTCTTTTGTGGTGAATAACTTTTAAAGTAGACTTTATTCGACATTTATTGCCTTAGTATATATTCAAATGCCGTAAGATAATTAATTTCAGCCATTATTCTTTTGCTGTGAATGGTGTTTTCTATTGGTAATCTCTTAATGTGGACAACGTGAAAGATAGATGTGTTAGTCGGAAAGCGAAATAAATAAATATACGCAGAAGAATATTCATTTTATATTTAATAATGAATCCCCGTCGAAATATTCTCTCCACATATGACGACACATAATTAACTGTTTAGAGCTGGCAGTTTTCTTGTTTAGGCCTCATATTTTGAATGCAGTCATTTTATTGTACAACAAACTGTTTTTTCCATCATTTTAAAATGTGCGTTTTTTTTCCATCCCGACATTTCTTATCTTTTTTTCACTATTTTTCAAGGACTGAATTGTTCGCTGTGAAATTCGCTCACAGATGGGTGTACCCCATTTCAGTGGATGCGTTTGTAAGGGGGAAAGGGGACATTCGTGGCTTTGCCTTGGACCATTCCAAATCCACTTTGGGTGCTTAGGCGACTCCCATCCGCAATGTCGTTCACTCGATTCCCCCCTACGGTGCATTTGTTGACATTCGTTTACCTTCATGCTTCGCTTCACTATCATTTCGCTGTTTTCATGTTGAATTTGGAGGAGAAATGTCGCTTTGTGCTCTATGCAGAGGTCACTTCTAATTGTGGGCAGTAAGTGTTGAGGGTGGCGGCGGTTTTCGCCTCTATCGGGCAACATCGCGGACAGTGAAGGCTAGGATGCATGCATTCATGCGGATTTACCACGCCCTTTTGCAGAGGGTTTCTCTCCTCTCTATTTTTTAGCCAAAACCATCGCTTTTCGCAGTTCTAGTCTGATATCCGCTTGTCACTTGTCACTTTGCTCGGCTGTCGCCCACTTGGTTGGTTTCTTTCTGCATCACTCCCTTCTTTAATCCCAAACCGTCCAACCAGTTTTGAGTTTTCAATCGTTACGCCAATTTTTTAAAAGTGTAGCTATTTTTCATTCTTTTTTTCGCGTATTGAATATCCACGTGTAACGATGAGCAGTCCCATCTAAAGGAGCGAATTTGCAAACACCGGCGAGCGGAGGACAATTAGCAAGGGGTCAAAATGATTGCGTGAAATTTTCGTTATAAATCCTGTTTTTACCCCCTGATCGATCGAGTCGTTCGTCCCCCTCCCCTACGAGTCCGAAATTTTTATGAGTTACCAATCTTCCGGAACATCCGATACGTTATTGCAGTTTTGTTTGTCGGCTTCTTGCTGTTTAACGTTCTGAAATTTCTAATTTATGCATGTCGTCTTGCCGGCCTCCTCATAATTAGGCGCTTCTTGAGAGGGTCATGTGACTTGTAGTAATGCCGCGTTGCTGCGTTAGTCCTGTTCAGCCAAATCCATTGCTTTGTGACCTGTTTTAGGCATTGAATTGTTTTGGTTTTGCTGCTGTCTTGTTCAATGAATCTTTGTCAAAAATTGATTTCCTAAATTGAGTTCATGAAACCTGAAATATAAAACCTAAAATTAGTGATTTTTACGGCATGTTTACTGTATTGGAAGAAGCGGGTGGAGGGCGAAGATAACATTATCGCGCGGATTTGGTAGTTATTTTAAATTTCTGTACTTTTTGCTTTGTACTGCTAACAAAACTTGATTATTCATCGAATTCCTCGCATGGTGCGTGCGTTATGGACGGCTTGTTTTCTCGCTCGAACTTGTTTTCTCGCTTAATTTTTAAGTGCTTCAGTTCCATTTATTTCGACGCGACCTATCAAAGTTTCTGACTTTATTAATGATTTATATTTTGGATTTTGCAGTGCTCTGGTTTGTCTATTCTGCGTATCTCGATGAATGGTCCAAGATCTGAACAGTTTAATTTAATCTACAGTAATATCATGAATAGCTTTTTCAACGCCTTGCAAAACCATTCGCTATGCTTGTGTTGTGAGGTAGAAACTGTCGATCTCGGAACACATTTCGGTTAAGTTCTGCTGTTTAGTTAATCGTCACTGTGATTCGTTATTGCCATTTTGTATTGCAAAAGTTCCCTTCGTGGGGTGCATTGCAAAAGTATTGTAAGTTCTTTTCATATGGTGTATTGCGAAATTATTGTAAGTTCTTTTCTTGGGGTTTATTGCAACAGTATTGTTAGTTTCCTTCCTGGGATGTATTGCAAAAGTATTGTACGGTATTGCTAAAGTTTATGAATTTTTTATGCAAAAATTTTATGAAAGAAAAAGGTGTATGAAATAAAAAGGATTATGAATTGATTTTGCGCCAGAACACGTAATTACGATACTTTTGAAAGTGCATCAAGCGGTCACGTCGCTATGGATCACATGTCTGTGATTGAGAAATGAATATATTTCATCGGCTTTCGATTCGATTCTTGCATCTTATTTGGAATATGCCTGTGTGATGTTCAGAATCCACGAAAAAGTTGTTGTTCTTTCATGAAACGTTTCAGTAGCATTTATATGCAAGGCGGGAATATTCAGAAGTTGTTGTGAGACAATCGTTTTTTTCGTTAATTGTCATTCGTCGAGATTGCCTGATTGTTTTCGCCACCGCGATCGCAAGTCGACTGAAATTTACTTTCTTCCGTATTATGCATGATACATCGACCGTTTTTGATCGAAAATATTTTTATGATTTTCAAGAGCAGATGGGTTTACCTATATGCGATCCAGGAATACGAGAGACGAGGATCGCATTTCATCGCGAGTTCTGCGCGTATTTGGATCTGCGGCCATTTTGCGATGCTGTGCCGCAATAATTCGCCCGTCATTTCTAAATCTGATCTTAACCAACGGGTCTCACTATTGTTTTTTAGACGGCCTATTGGGCGTTTGCTTTTTAGATGCCTTTTTGCCACTTGTGTGTCTCAACACGTTCGATCTGGAAGAGGATAATTATGAGCGCGCCTTTTAATGTGGGTACTTCTGTTTTGCGAACCTGTACCTGAGGCTATATGTGCGGAGGTTTGCATGCGCAAACGAAAGCATAGGTGAGATTGTCATCCGTCTTGCCTGTTCTTATTCCCCTTCCCCTCTCCCCCGCCCCCTCTTCGTCCCCTGCCTCCACTCTTCCTTCACTACGCTGACCTGGTTGAGGCTTAAATTTCAGACTTCCCATCTTGGGACCTCTTTCTTTTTTTGATTTTTTTCTCTTTCCATCTCTTCCTGCCCATTGTTTTTCTCAAGTTAATTATGATCTCATTTCATTGTCGCAGTGTGACTTCTCACAGTTGGATATTCTGCTTATCTAATCGTTAAGATTGTAGACTTTTTTGAGATGCACATCTTCACCTTTAGCCGTTAGCCGGCCATCTTATTTCATCTGTTAAATTATAGAGCAACCAAAACAACGTTTCTTGTAGTTGTGAAATAGCTGTAAATGTTTTTTTTTCAAAGACACATAGATAGGATCCAGATCAGAGGGAGTTTGGAGAATGATTGGGGTAAAGTTAGATTCTGTTCGGGAAACAAGCTGCACTGGTAGAAAATACAGGTATTACGAGTTTAATGCAAATTGAAGTGATCTGTGATTAAAGAGATGTGATCCATTACTTGGCGTCGTTCTTTTGATGCCATCAAAAGAGACGAATGGAAAATGTGCTTATTCTATGACTAAGCGTTACTTTTCTTGGATGATTTCCGTGGTTTTATTACATAATGCTTGAGACTATTGAATGTATTCTCATCACCAAGGTTGCGCTTTCCATACGCAAATATTTGCAAACACCATCTGCCATACGCATATCAAGCAGCTAAACGTCTGTCGATATCAAACATTCTCATCGCTTTCCATATATGGTTTGTTAAAAGTCAATAGGTGTTGCTAAAATCATATAGCATAGCGTTGCTATGCTGAACAATTTTCTTTCATATCGTACTTTCCACTCCCTCAATCGCTAACTTTGTTATTTGTCGAGTTTTTATCAGCCAAAGTAACAATGAGATACGCTGTGACCGGTAGGCAGAAGTGGTTTTTGTAAGGCGAAAATGCAGAAGAGCCATTTTTTTTCAACCGTTTCAAATCTGATTCAAGCAACTTTGCCGTTCGCTAAGGTCAAGTTAGTATGCATTTCACAATGCACCGCTGCTTCGAGTGGGTATATGTTTATTTGAGTTCGCTTAAGATGAGTGAAGCTGAGATAGTATTGAAATGCAGTTACCTGGATCCAGATGTTTTTAAAAAACCATTTTCCAAACTGACGTTGCCAGTGATTTTCAGGATATCTTACACATTTAGAGTTCGCATACCACATTTATAACTTCAAAAATGTGTGGATTCAGGCAGTCACGTTGTAGTAAATGATCAGTTGTCATTGCCTTGAATTAACCTGGAGTGCACGAGTACATGAATATACCCCTGAACCAGCTGTGCAGTTTGGCAGCAAAGGTGAAAGATGCTGCGGAAAATATTGAAGGGTAGGTATGGATAAGGGATGATCACTCGGATATAGGGCGATTGTGCACTACGATGTGGCAGATAGATCTGTTTAGTTGAATACACACAGTGAGAGTGCGTTGCTCGTATACATTGACAACAACATATTGGTTAGAGGAGTTCAGAGTGATATTTGGGAGTTTAAAGCCTGAATTTCGCTTGCGGCGTTTGCATTAAGGTACACGAGTAATCCACCTACCAGTTATTGAAGTTTGACTACTCGACTTACCGGCTAGTCCTCGTAGTTGAGCTAGGCAAAACCCTCCCTTTCCAGTTAAGGTGGATGAATCCCTTTCCCGAGGTTGGTGAGCGATTTGTATGCCACCTACCTCATCGTGCTTCATGTGAAATCTTCGAATTCGAGAAGCGTTGTTAAAAATTGTTGCAATCAGTTGACGTGTACTCGAACTACATGCCTTTTGCGTTTCTCCATTTCTATGAAGATTGCTTGTTTTTTATTTTCTTCGAAGTGAAGATGGGGAGTGCAATCGTTAGAGGTTTCGGCGAACCTCATTATGTGTCATAGAGAGGCTTGTTTATGAGAAAAGAAAAAAAAAAAAAAGCACCAACAATTCACCCACTGTAGTGTTCCCATATGTTGAAACACGATAACAACTCACTAACGTTTAAGGATTCTTTGCTTTTAGAAAACGTGAAAAATACACTTCTCCTTTGTTAGACATCAAAAAGTTACAGCGTTCTCCCAAGTTTTTGCTCAAAGCAAGTGGGAATGCGTGCTGTGATAGAAGACACGATATGCGCCTTGGTCCACCTCAGTTTATAAAGTATTCCTAAATTACCTCCAGTAAAAGTTTCCCCTACCGACCTTCTCATATAAATCTTTTGCTAAATATTCATTTTTCGCTGGCAGGTTTTTTTTCAGCTAGACCAGCTGAAAACGCATGAAAATTTTTCTTCCTTTCTAAGAAGGTGGAATTTGTTTCTCGACCGATTTGGGATTGGGGCGTAACAGACGATCATAGAATGTAGATTATATCTATCAAATTTCATAGCTAGCTTCAATGGTCCCGTATTCGAATCTACATGCGACACACGGCTATATGAAAAGGTGTGGCTCGTCATAATGCGCCTTTGCAAATTGCAAAAACCATAACTCTGGCCACCTCTTCTGATGGTTGGAGAAAAAAAAAAGCAATATCTGGCGCGATTTGCGCTTCAGCGATTTTACTCATCAGAAGAACTGGTTTTATGAATGATTGCAATTAATGAAACTGTTTGCAATTCATAAAGCTTTCACTCATATTATATCGGATCCGACGGCTTGTACAAACCCACTTAGGACTTTTTTTCTGCTATCCGGCCAATGATAACGGCGACCTGGCCGCTCGCAGAATTCATTTTTTAAAGCGACATAGGCTGCCTATAATTTCCCTATTCTTCTTCTACTTCCTTCCCGTCCTTGCCTGTTGTGGTCGATGAATCGTTTTAAAAATGAGTATGAGTTGTCCTAGGACGGCGATTGTGTCTACTGTTTCCTCACTCTAACTACACCGATTTCCGAGTTGAAGCTGTCACATAGGTGGATGCGCGCAGAGACGACGTTGTCACAATTTATAATGGAAATGCAATTTTGCCGAGACGCATAAAAACGGTCATCAGGAGCAGTTATATGTGGGATTGATTTGAACTATGAGCGTATCTTAGAGACAGTCGAGGTGAAGCTTTCACTCTATCTCTCCCATAGCCTCTTTTAATTTTCCTTTATGTGATGTTCTCTTTATCCTTTCGTCATTTCGTCTTTCCTCCTTTCAATCTTCTTTCCTACCCCTGTTTTTCTTTTCTGTCCCTCTTCCTCTTTCTCTTATTTGTCAATCTCTGTTGTGTGTCGAACGTAGAAGAAATGTGAACGTTTTCAAAAATACTGTTGTGTGCGCAGTGTTGACCTCAAAATGATCATCGAAGACAACACAACGGGTAGTCAGTCGCAGTAGTGCTGAATTACATCCTCCTCGTCCATATGGTTTGGTGCCACACTCGTAAACATATTCCCATTTCACAGCTCATACTATATGCATGTATGTATTATTTCATTTGCTTGTTCTAACCCTCTGATTCACTAACTGTGTCGCAAAGCGTTCATTCATTTGCCGAGATGGACAGTAGGCTGTTGCACGGGCACATGAGCACTCCATTACTAGCATAATGTGTTGAGGGCTGAGAGAGGGGTACGGATAGGGGTGCATAACGACCGATGATATAATTTTACTGATATCGTTTTTCTCGATATTATTCAAACAGTAGAAGAATTGAATATTTCAAGAAATATAAACTCGTTGTTGAGGAACGTCATTTGTGCAGTAACGAACTCTGTTTATTTTTCATTTTGGCGTCTTATCGCATAATCACTAACATCCACGACCGATGATGGTCAGCGCAAATGGAACGCTGAGGTTTTCATTACCGCAGACACGCTGTGATTCGCTATTCTCATTCGCATCAGTTTCTCTCTGCTTAAACAAAAATAAATAAATATCAATTGCTAGGCAACATTTTCTCCATTTTGCAAAATCCAACATTCTACTGCTTAAAACTAGCGCTGGAGCCAACCGTTAAAGTGCATCCTCTTAAATACCAGTTTTGCCTAGCAGTGCTCTAGCACTCTGGCCGGATTGAGTTATAACTGTTTGATTCACAGTTGTTCCTGTTGTTTCAATGTTTATGGGGATTTAATATCGTTGACGACACTGTTATTTTGCAGATGCATTATAATACATTAACCACCTGATTGTACCGCATATGTGGTATAATCGGATGGTTAATGTTGAGAACCTTGAAGTGCGTCGAATGGGGGGCGACAGATGTATGAAAGTTCGTGCTGACGTTTCGGCTCATTAAGCCATAATCATAACAAAGGCCTCAAGCTTAAGTAATCAAACGCAAATCTTTAATTACCCAAGTTTATGGCCTTTGCTGTGATTACGGCTGAATGAGCCGAAACATCGTCATGAAGTCTTATATATCTGTTGCACCATTCGACGTATTCCAAGGTTCGCAACATTTACCGTCTGGTCATACCACATATTTATAGGAATTAATTTTAGCCCATGCGAAATACGTCTGCATCATGTATGACTGCTGTTTTGAGGGGATACAAATACCGAACAAAAAAAAAAGCTTAAAAGCCACAGAATGAAGAAGAAACCAGTCGTCTACATTCAGTAGAGGCAATAAAATGAAACCGTGAAACTTGGTAGGAACTCGTGACACATCTGATCTGTTCGCTTAGAATAATGTTATGTTTCATTTCCGAATTTCTGCCTCGTTGGTGGTTTGAGGAATTTTTCTAGAAGGAATAGACCTACTTATACTGGTCGTTAATGAACGAGTTATTGTGTTTATGGTGGCACATCATTAGCACACTCAGACTTAGGGCTCTTCCCCATTTACTTTTTTTGAACGTCTTTGTAGCAGAGCAGAAGACCTTAAAGAACCGTTATATCATATCACGCACGCTCCCGCATCATTTCTTTCTTATTGGTTTGTCTCAGTTATATTTTATTCTTATTTGTTCATATCGTGCGCCTTTACTCCTCCCCCCTCCCCCTTCC
>JPKZ01002476.1:62845-80199 GCA_000803305.1 Toxocara canis
AGAAAGTCTAGTAATCGTTGTAATCTATGTGTTATCTCGAATTTCAGCAGACATTCTTGTATTAATCCAAAACTGCAATTTCAGAACGCATTGTTGAGCGCTGTTGTTGCAGTTTTGCAAGCGAAAGTATTAAGTAGGGAGAATGAGAGGCAAGCGGATTAGGGTGTGGCTTAGAATAAAATGTTCACCCGTCAGCTTTTCAAGTATACACAAGCGCTGTGCCGACTCGTTGTCTTTGCCTCACTTGGGGCAGCCACTAAAACGTAAAATGACTCGATGCTCGGTATACTCGCCGCTTTGTATACCGACTCTCGATTTGTTGTTTGCTAAACTTGCACAAAAGGTGCCCACACTTATGTGATTTTTTGAAAAACTTCATTTATATACGTTTTGTCGCCCGTACTTTCTCTTTCACTTCCTAAAAGACTTTTTTTGTTTGTTTTTTTTTTTAGTTTTTTTTTTAGCACGATTTCTCTCTTCGTCGTTATCGAACTCTGCTACGATGTTGCTGAACGATTTTGCGACCGTACAAAAGGTGCTTGTAATTCTTATTTTACAAATGCTGCAGTGTGTTTGAAGCGCAACACTCTTGCCAAAACGAAATTTGGAACTACACTTTATCTTTTCACGCAATTTTTAAAGGGAAAAAACGCTGCACTTTTTATGCCAAAAAAATCTCCAATAAGATCACTGATATTGACTTTTGTTGACGCACGCTTGCCATCACCATCATACAAGCAGAGTTTCTTTTATTAAATTTCCACTTGTTATAATTATTTGGAAACAATCGCGGGCACCAAAATTACTAAACCAAGTGGATTGGTTGCTCATGTAAATTATGTGATGCGCTCGGAGATAGGTTTGTTGCATAAATACATAATTAGACGACGTATTAGTCATATCGAAGCGTGTGCGCTATTCATGCACGCTTCTGTCCTCATTAGAAAGCTGATTTTCTGCAATTTTTTGATGTGGGTGATTGAACTTATTCTTTATTAGGCTTCTGATTGTTCGTTTAATCAATTTTAATCCACAGGAACTGATCTACGATTATTTTTCGATATCCTGTCTACTATCTTTTATTGCTTCCGTACACCTCGCGCTTTCATCCTCTCAGTCGTCGACATTGAACGCACCATTCGATCGTATTGTTAGTTCTGACTAATGCAGTGTTTCTTAGGTGCTAAAGGCTGTGTTGAGAGAGGTCTTTTTTTGTATGTCGCATTTACTCATGCTTTTTCTTTTTTTTTCGCCTCTTTTAATTAAAATGCTTGCAACTTATTCACTTACTACTATGGGGGCCCACTTGCGAACATTGTTCAGTCACACATAAGTTTTGTCAGCAAGTTCATGCCATGTGGTGGGTTGCAGGTCATGCACATGCCCAGAGGCGTACTCAAGATTCGCTTCTTACTCGATATTTCAGCAATCGTTTCAATATGACCGAATGGGTTTATAATCGATTTCAGCTATAACAATTGCATATAATTGCTGAAATATCCATTAGATGTCGGATATGAAGGATGAAGCAATTAGAATAGGGATTGCCTAAATCGAATAGATGATTTCAGTGTGCCATTTCGATTTCGACAACGAGCAGAAAATTTTTGATTTAAAAAAAATGAAAATTTTCTCTTCGTTATTCGTAAAATATTTAATTCCCATCGAATGTATTGTTGATAACACAATTTTTTATTTGCTAAATTGAAAGCTTTTATAGCTTGATCGTATTCGTTCTTTCGATAGTCTGATATCTTTTTTTTTTCGCTCGTTTATTTTTGACGTTTTGTATCGTTGTTATTATAAATTCGTTTAAGTACGTATGTAGGTTGTTTGCATGTTGAAGCGATTGTTTGTTGGCAGTCGAATTTTTCACAGAATATTGTAGTAGAGTAGCCAACTGGCTTATCTATTCTTGTATATATTATGTTGTGCAGAGTTTTATCAATGAGAAAAGCGAAATTTTCGGCCCTGAAATCCGTTCATTTTCAAGAAAAGAATCCTAAAAGTTTCTGTTACGTCACTTGGAATTTATGGATGGGCAGATGAGCATTTAACAATGCTGTGCTATTTCCAAATGTGAGAAAAATGTCGTGCTAAGACCACTGTTTATGATTGCAAATGCAAGTGGTTGATTAGATATTGTAGCTGTTCAGTATCTCAAGCATAATGTGCGCGTTCGAGCCACTTCTCCTAGTCGTATGCTGACCATGATTGGTGCTATTATTTCGCTCTGCTGATTTCGCATTTGCGTCACCTATACTTTGTTTGTTTCTTTATGCATCAGCACGCACACACAAGGGTTTATTTTCCTGTGCGTAATGAACAGTTTTTTTTTCTTCAAGTCTGCAAAGCAAATGAGCAGTTTTGATAATCTTGCATTTGCGGTTGCCGTGTTCCTGTTAATAGGTGTCCGTACGTCTCCTCTGTGTGTTATTTCCATCACTCTCATCCACCGTTTTTAGTAGGTGAAAATTTATTCGTGTTTGACAAAGAAATTTTATGGGGTTGGACTTTTGAGCACCTTACCAGGCCCAGGTGTAGGCTCAAGGCCTTAAAGGTAAGGGTCGGTTGCGCACAGCAATATCATACATTTGTGCATTGAAGTATTTCATATGCTCGCATTCATTAGCAAATTTGCATTGTTCTCAGTATCTTGTAATAACCTAAGCGTTATGTTATCTGATATCTACAGAACTGAAGTAAGCACAGCAGCAGTGAATGTGCTCTTTTCTTCGTTCACGATATGCACCATATTGGTATCGCCTGATCGACATTGTTTTGATCAGTTTTGTTCAAATTTAAAGACTTTTTTCAACTAATGTTGATTAATGTGCTATTATATTTCTGCTGTTGGTCCTTTCCTGCGAGTCTTTGAACGCTTTTTCTATCGATCTTTTTCGGATATAGTACTTTCGTTTTTTCCGCTGCGTAAATGTCACAAACGCTACAACCCGAACATATTTCTTATATGCCTTCATCGTCATGCCTCATATTGCAATAACGCGCTTTTAGTTGCTCATTATTGTTATGGAAAATGGTTTTTTAACGTATATTTACTAGTTTGATTAATAAACTTAGCGATTGAAAATGAACGATGAATTCAAATTGCGGACTCCAGTCGTGCTTTCTACGAAAAGTTTTGCCACAGTATTCGAAAGCTTTCTGGGAATTTTAAATAGACCGCACTGTTTGCAGGTCTTTAAACGAACGTTTTCGTGATCGCATAACAAACAGTGACGGTGGCCACTCAACACCGGTTCATGCACATTCGTGGAAGCCCACTTGGAAGTACTGTGCTCAGAAAAGAGAATTTTGTACGTATCTGCCTTGATTTTTCTGATTTGCATACAAGCGACCATAAAATGAATCAGTCATTTATTCAGTTAGTTAATTTTCTGGTTTCATAAATGTTTTGAAACACCAATATAAACAGTAGGCCAACAGCTATGATAAGTCTTATCTGAGTATTTTTGGCTGTTGTGAAAATGCGGTCGACATTGATTTTGTGTGAAACTGTTTATCTAGCTGAGCTCTCCATTCTGGACTTCTGTATCTTTGGGATAAATCCATCTATTATGATTTGCGCAAATTGGTAAAAGATTTGAAATTTTTCAGAGCCTGTGGCCCGTTCTTTGTCCTAAGTTATAATCAGTTTATGCGAATTATTGTGGAATTGAATTTATAAGTGATTTTCTTTTTAATTTCAGCATCTTCGTTTATTACGCGTAACTATACTCCATCGTCAAACAGTCATTCTGTTGGGCCCATAAGAAGCGCTTTTCCGAGTAAGCCGACTGCTGCATGGTCCGCAATCAACAATGAACTGAAAACTCGACAGAAAATTGCTAAGGTATGTATTTTATTGAATTAACGTTTCGTTGCTTTCGTTACTTATATCGTTGTTATAGTGATTAACTAATGAATAGCGTGTTAGTCGGCAGGGATCTTTATATGACCTCGTTTAAGCTTGCACTTCTTCGAGCAGAGATTCCTAAAGCTAAATACACTACTGAAGTGAACTAGTTGAAATCGTATTTTCTTCTAGCACACTTTCAGCGCCGTTCCGGTTTTACTTAACTTCGTAGGGGAGAAGTTCTCGAACTTTAAAAACTCTTCAAGACATTCCTGGCACAGTGCAATTCATACAACCGCTCAATGAAAATAGTTCGTTCGTCATAATTATTAGACGGATTTCTAACGTTCCTTTATTAAAGTTTTTGTATTTTTCGTTTGCTTTGGTAAATTTGCAATTTGCAGAGCATATTGTAGGGAAATCATGTACGTGCACATGCGTGTGTGAATGCGTATCTGTCTGTCCGGTAGTTTTTTCCGGAAAACCAATGAGGGTAGAGTTACGGAATTTGGCGGGGATAATTTACGCGCACCTACTGCGTTCATTTCAGCACTTGGAATTTTCGTTCATTTTTGATCGCTTGAGTTGCGTATTCGATCGGTCGAGCCGCAGAAACGAATCATCAGCGAATTTGTGCAAGCGATTTCGTAGATAATCTTAATTTTTGCTATTTCGCAAGCAGTTTATGAAATGGGCTGGCTGGTTCGTCATGATAGGTGATTTGTCAATGCGCATATTGTATCAGCTTCTCGACCCGCATTTGCGCTCGCTTTATTTTACGCGAAACAGTGCGCTTCGTGGCGTAAAAAGACATTTAATGAGAGCGAAAAGGAAAATCGTATGACGACATATATACCATATATATATATATATATATATGTATATGTATATGTATATGCGGGGTCATCATGTGAAACAAATTTATCGATAGCATGTGTCCAAAGTGTAAGTATGCATATAAATACAGTGCTAATATTACAGTTAGCATTTTCTTCCAACCATTCCAATGGTTTGAACGTCCATTGTTGATCTAAGGAGAGTTGGCGCTTATAATTCACTATTCCTCGTTGTTGGTTTGCCCACCTTTTTGTTGTTTGCAGAGGGTGGCAATTTCTCCGTTATTACGGTAACTAATTGAGTGTCCTCGTTTTCCTGTTGGTTCGCGATCTGTCGTCACCTCATTTAGACCTTAATTCGTCGTTTGCTGAGCGGAATGCAGCATTCTGCAATTCTCCGTCTTCTTGAGATGGCCGCGAAAGTAGTGTTCCACGAAAAGACTGATTGTGAAGTCATCACATGCAGCTTCTACACAGAATTTTTTCATGATAAATGAATTGCGCTATTTGCGCTCACATTTCTTGCTGTAAGATGTTTGTTGTGAGAAATAGAAAAACTATCTGGTGTCTACGGAAACGAACGACTTTTTTCGTAGGTGTTGTTTGAACGTTTGGTGCCAAAATATTCGTTTTGCTGGTGTGCATGCTCGGGGCCATTTTTATCATGGTTGCATTTTTTTCTCACCGTTCTCATTGTAGAAAATAGTTCCGTCAAGAATAGCACTGCGCACGCAACGATGTTGTTATAACTCAGAAATGTGCATTTTCGACATGGAGTCGAGCGCGGATTTTGTGCTGCAATAGCTGAAGTGAGGATTTCGAATTTTATTGTTTACAGTGCTCGTAAATATCGGTAAGGTTTAACCACAGCTCTAGATGAATAGCAAATTCCGGAGTCAGTTCGCTTTGATATATAAATGAACCCGATTTGTGAAGCACGCTGTAGCAACGTTGTGTCCCTCTATGTGGATATGTGCGGATGTGTGTCTGTCTGTCGTGTGTCAGTAGTTTCAACTCGATAACATTTAAACAGGGAATTGTGGAATTGAGTAGTTTTATCCCTCATGCAGTGGGCATCTCTTGCTCTCAAATTCAAATCAGTTCACAGACTGTGTTTAAAGGGGGTTACAAACTTGCATGTATTTTACGGTCGGTCGCGCTACATTCTTGATCAGTTAGTTGGGTCGTTGAATAACGAATCCATTGGGAGGTTTGCACGAATGTTCGTTTTGGATTGATATTTTTCTTTGTTGATTATTTTCTTCATTCATAAGCAGTACATCAAATCGGTTAGTTTCGAAGGTGAACGCTTTTCATACCAGCCTCTTGTGTACTCTTTCCGTTTTGTTAAGCGGAAAAAATTTTTTAAAACGTAACTGCCTCAATTTCTGCGTTATTCATATTGGCTTTGTTACCGCTAATTTTATCCGTTCTCCTCTTCTTTTTGTAATTTACTAAAATTCTGATTAGTTCTTATAAAAGAAAAGCCGATTATACCTATTTTCTTATCAGTAAAGCTTTTTGTGCGTGTATATGCCTCTTTCAACCTGCCGACACGGTTTCCATTGCCGACGTATCCTTTCCAATGTGAATGCATGTCTCTTCCCAGGTCTCTCTATCCCGTCGGTTGCAGTAATTTCATTCATCCTTTCAAAAATTGACTTTCAGCCGTTTTGTTTACTTTATTCAAATGCTTCATGATCTTCCTAATAATTTCATTATTTTGGCATTCACTTATAAGTTTTGACCAGATATCACCAAGCGTATTAGCTTTGAGTCATTGAAACTACGTCTGTGATATATATACATGCTTTTATGGAACTTTTAGCGTTCAATAGTTTTTGCTGATGCAATAAATTTGTGTCGATTTGGAAGCGTGCGAAAGTATCGCCACGTTGAATGTGCCTCGTGAGCGGCACTCGACCCGTTTGCTGGTTGCGGGCACGCCATTCAAATGCACGGTGTTCATTTATTGCGCATAAGATATTCCATTCCGTTCGTTACAATCGTTAAACATTTTTTCGTTCATTACTACTTGTCTTCGAAGTGCAGTATCGTCATTAACGCTTTTGCGTTCTTTCTGCTTTCTTCTCATTTTCTCTGATTCAGCACTCGTTTTTTTTAATTGTTGCAGTTCCAACTTAACGATAACTTTTGTTGTCATAGTAAATGTTTAAAGAACTCGTGCAGCTCATCGATATGATAATTCTCTTTATGCAACCACTATTATCAAAGGTGTTTTTGTAGATTTTGCGCTTAGTAGCTATAGTCTGTTCGTTTGCCGACCGGTTTTTTTCTTTGTTAAAGTCGCGTCATTATTTCTGAGTGTTGATAATTTGTAGCTATAAAAAGTTTGTAGTTGTAAAAATGGGCATGCATGGCCAACTTTTACAGCTCTCCCCTAACCGCCTCCCCCCCTCTCCCCGCTTCTCGCCTCATCTCTGTGCTTATGACTTTCATTTGTGAATGAGGACTTCGGAAAGGCGGAGCTATTAAGGTTGTAGTTGTAGCCGTTTTTGTAACAAACTATAGTTATTGGCAGTTCTGCGTCCAGTCCTATCCATTTAGAAGTGTTGAGGGAATGGCGCGCTTATGAATGAACGCGCATGGTTGAAGTAGTGTCGTGCCATTTGAACTATGCGGCGAATAACGCGGGCAGTAGTAGAAGCAAACGTAGGCTGTCTTTTTTTGCTGATAAAGGTTTTTTAGTTTGTTTAAAAAAAATTTTTTTGGTGGGGGGGGGAGGGGTAAAGCAGCACTGCCTGCGGAAATATTTTGTTCATAAGAACAAATGTGCTCGATGTCGCAAAATAAGTTTATTTTCCGCGCAAAAATATAAACAACTATCGAGTTGCTTCTTCGATTTAGAAGGTCATACCATTTCCACTCAATTGTTATTCTTAGTTTCACGCCTCTATAGATTACTGAATTTGACGGTGAGCATTGCGTGATAGTGGGACATTCGATGGCGCGATATGATTGCATTGTCTTGAGCCATCTTGATCAGTGCATTTCAAAGAGGTTGCGCTCAATGAGCGCAATTTAAGGGTCACTTACTTCATTCGTCCTTGATGTTGCTCAGCTCGGCTCGTCGTTCATTTGAGACATTGTGGAGCCTCGGAATTATCTTTTCGAAAGTCTGCTGTCAACAAAAAGTATCGAAATGACCTTTTCTCTTGAAGTGACTCTTGCCAAAATGACTATTGCCCCCTTCCATCTCGTTCTCATTTAACCAGCTACAAGACATTTGCCTGTGACAAATATTGGCACATGGAAAGTTAGGAAACGAAAGGATTTGGGTGGCCGAGTGGACAAGCTCCCCTGCGCAGATCGTCAAAGGTCGACATTTAACTGTCCGTTGCTCATCCTACCCTTCCATTTCCACGCTAAAGACGACTAAACAGTGTTTGCTGTTTGGCCAAATCCAGTCGGCTAAGTCTACCCCTTGACAGCAGTTATGGGTTGTAGCTGTGTGCTCATGGCGAAATGTCGCGCATGTTTCAGTAAACTCACTTACTTGAACTGAAATCAGGACTGAAATCGCTATTTAAATTTTATATGCGATTGACAGTCGCGTTATCTCGTTCGGCTGCATATGATCGCACAACTGTTTCAAGCCATTTCGCAGACACGTTTAGGTCGTCGTTGTGCTTTTCATTGAAGCAGTTCCGTAAACAATTTTCAAGAGAGAAGCGACTGCTTTAAACATTTTGTATGAAAACACAAAAACGACAAAGGGAAACACTGAGCATGCGACGAATGAGAGCTGAATCGTAGCAAGCATGTGAAGATTACGTTGTTGAAGTGGGCATCAACGAATCGTTATTCTTTGATCGTTTGGCCACTCCATGAAAGTATCCCAGTTTCATTGTTCGATTGGCATGTAAGGTGAATAAGAATTTATGCAGTAAAGCTATTTCCCCGCTTATGCGGATTCTAGATTATAATACAATATTGCATGGGAGTTTGCAGGTTTCCAGAAAAAGATGGCTTGCCGACCGGCGGAAATTTTGCATGCTGTTGCCGAAGTTTCCGTATTATCAGTTGTAGTTAAAAATTCACAATACTTTGTCGCGTAATAGCCTATTTTAGCTAGCTGAGAACGCTTGCTGATCAGTAGCATGCCAGTGCTTACTAGCCTAGGCGTCATGTATGTTGTGTTTTTTTTTCTGTAAAACATGCGTCTAAGCATGTTAATGTACATATAAGCATATGGTATAACCAACTTTCCGTGGGAGTAGCCTTCTGCGGCGAATACTGTTTCGTCATTTCAGCTTCTTGCATGCTGAGCAAAATCTTGTTTTGCTTTTCGCTTGTTTTTATTATTAGATTTAATCAGAGGTTATGGCATTTGTGCCATGCAAAAAAAAACGCATGAGCTGCGCGCGCACACAGTCAGAAACAAAATTCCATCGGAATTATCTATCGCATTTGTGCTCGACATTTGTCCATATGCGGTTAAAGTTACAGCTCGAAATGTTTTGCGCTAATTTCGCCCAACTAATTTCACGGTTGATTATGATTTCTTCTCATTGGCTGTGTTTCGATCATAAGGAAGAAGACGGCACACTTTTATGATTGTTGTTCGGTTTTGTAATTAGATAAGTTTTAAACAGTTTTCGCGTCTTTGATTATTTCTTGTACTTATTATTCGTGTACCTCAACTTGCTACCTGCCATCACTATAAGCATGCTTCCTGGCGAGATGGAATCGAAATTTCATTCTCTGTTATTGGTAGGAAGGAATACTATGTATAAATCTATGAGGTCAAACTTAGCCGTCGATGAGTTTACCATTGCCGAATTGCTGATCCAGTTATGGAACCGGTTTTTGGCTGCATCGATTTGTGCGTTAATTTTTTCGGTCTTCTTTGCCTTCCTTTGTTCACGCTGTATTTTTTTTTCTTGAGCGAGATCAAACCTCAGCTGTAAATAATTTTAGGCCCAGTGCAGGTCGTTGGGGCCCAAAGGTTCATGTTGTCGTTTTAAAAGATTTCTACCATTTCTACCAGCTGAAATTTCTCTATTTGCACTTGAATTCATGTTTCAAAAGAGTTCATAGGCATCAAATTCTCCTCCTTAGGTACTACAGGAATTCGAAACGCAGCGCCGATCGGAATTTCGTTCAGTAGTAGCTCTTGATTCCAGTTGAATAACGAGGAATATGCAAAAATTCAAAGAAGAAAAAAAACGCAAAGAATTCAGTACTGCAACTCAAACACGAAAGGGTGCTGCGATGTCGGGCATTCATATTGCAGCTAAAATACGCAGCGTTCTAGCATATTAGTTAGAGCGCTTCATTTTTTTTGTACAGTAGGGAACTTTGGTCATGATTTTCCTGGGAGTTATATGTTACAGTAGCAAACACTGTTAAAGATTATAATTGTTTCGAAGAGTTTTAGTTTCAGCGGCGATTAGCTTTTCGACTCAATTAAGGTGCATCTCATGCAATGATGCTATGCGATTCAGGTACGACCAACACCACAAACACCGAGTTCTCATCGTGGGAAAGGCTTATCCTCGTTTAGCTCAGATTCGTCTAATTGTCGGTTGCCAAATACATCTACAGGTGGCTCAGGCACCACAGGTGAGCTTCGGTTTATCCACCTTATCTGGCGTTTATAGTTGTTATGCTGATCCCTGCTGCTATCACTTCCGAATGAATGGCATTCAGGAAAAAGCTGAATTTTTTGGAAAACAAGGGAGCTTGATAAGTTTGTTTTATAAAGTAGGCAGCGGCGCTTTTTATCTTTCAGTTTGTCTCTTTATCTTTCAGAAATACAAAAACTCCACCGGAAATTTCGAGGAAACTTGAAGCTGGGCGGGGGGGAGGGGAAGTTTATTTGATTTCTATACTTCTTTCTGTCATACGTGCACTCTCTGTCTCTCTTTTCTTCCCAGTGCGATAATTATTCAGCATCGGCTCCACCGATCATGCAGCCTCAGCCGTCGTTACCTTTCGCAGTCAACGCACCTCCATCTTCGCATCACTCGCCTAATCCGATTTCTCATCGTATCTCTGAATATGCCCATTTAGCAGATTGTGTGGAAGTGCAGCAACACGTTGGACGCTCTTGCCCTCAAGGTGTTTTGCTTTTGTTCCTTTTTTACATCCTCTATTCGTTGGTTCATATCCAGACAAACAAAACAATAATTGATTCTGATGGCAACTTGCAATTGTCTGTTGGTTCTCACCTTACCAGCGCAAGATTAAAGTACAACATTATGAGACTGTGAGAAATGTTATCAAATGAATTTACCCACCATCTTTCCTCTCCTTCTCTCTCTCCTTAACACCATTTCATCCCTTTCCATGGATGTTGCAGCTTTGGTTCCGCGCTGAGTTAGCAGGTCGCTTTAAGGATCTGAAAGAAAAATGAAAAAACACAAGTGGAAAGACGCTAAGGAGAAAAAGGGAATCGAAGGAAAAAAGGAAAGTGGCATAGCGAATCGACGTAAATGAAAGTTGAGGTCGCTGAGCGCCGAAGCTGCGTGGTGATGCGGTCATCTACGAGTGCCGCATTCGGTTCATTTATAGAATATTTGATGGTAGAGGTTTTCCAGTGTCACAAAGCGCCAAAGAAGATGACAGTGTGAGTGTGGCTGGAACGGTATTCAATGAGCCATGGGATTCAAATGTTTGGGAAAATCTGCTCGACTTGGCTCACTATGGTGCCGAGAAACCAACCACCCTTAAAAGGCAGCATATTGACTTAACAATGGCGTCCTGCTTGGGTAAATTCTTGCTTTGTTATTTTGTTCGTTCTCCGTCACCAGTAATGAAATGAAGACAAGGCACTTGCACAAGCCTTCGTTATCGTAGGAGGTCGGGGCTTCCGTACCAGTGAAAAACTGTCGAGTTCATTAAGTGCCGCTCGAGATGCACTGATGGGCAAGGAAGATACAGGTTGTTTAAAGGCCATAAGAGTGCGAGAAACACATCAGTCTCGAACACCGTTGATGTTTGTTGTTTTTTATTGTCCTTTAGCGAGCCAGCAGGTGTTTCGGTTCACTGAATAGTCAGGGCCTGTCCACTTGCCATTGGCTGCTATGTACAACAGTGGCATAAGCATCTCTTTGCAATCAAATAGAGTGCAGTGATACAACCAGTTCCTTGTCAAATGGGAAAGGTGAGAGGGAGGGGGTTATGGGCTACAAGTACCCATATTAAGAGGAATTTTATATGGAAACTAACTCTTGCACCCTACTGAATTTTTTCAGAAATTTTTTGACAAGCTTGTGATGCATCTTTATTTGCCTATCTTAGCGTTGTCCTTAGACGCAGTCCATCCATGGTTTTCACTGGAACAAGTAGTCCACTGTCATTTCAAAACGTGTTTGCGGACTTATACACGAAAGCAGTGTGCAGTAAAGATCGGTTTTTGTTTCGTGGCTTCTACAGCCTGGTCGTTACGAAAGCCTGTATGCATTTCCCAGTAGGGTCTACGGATTTATCAAATATGTTGTCAAGCTCGTCATAAGCGTATCTACTTGTTTGCTGATCTTCCTGAAGTGTTTCGAAAACTGAGTGTGTTGAATTGCAGAAGAACCAATTGTAGAAGAAGAATATGATGAGGAGATAGCGTGTTCACTTGGAACGAGCTCTGAAGGAGACGATGATCGTCAACATAAGAGTACTGCGAGTGATGGTTCGTTAATGTAGTTTTTTTTCGTGCTTAACTTATGCAATTTCACAGTGTTCAGCCGTTCTCTGTATAAATGATACACGGTGATTTTCTTCATCTCTCTTCTAGCCGAGCTTTTTAGCTCGCAGTAGAACGTTAACTTTAAATGCCTCTGTAGACATGAATGAAGCTTTATTGGCGCTACAGTGCATTTGATCTTATGAGTTTATACTGCCGTTTGACGTTATAGGTTTCTACTGTATTTGTGAGCTTATAGGTTTTCTTCTTAAGTCATCGCGAGAATCTTCTGCTTTCCGAGGTAATTGCACTATTTTGCAGATAGTGCAGAATATGGAACAACACTGCGAAAGCGCAACGATCATTGTCATGACGCTACAACAGCCACGCAGCTGCGAGGTCGACGAGAGGTGGCTGTGGTAGATCGCCTGGATGGGGATTTTGTCGAAAATGTGGGCGGGGTCAATACGAATGACGTTTGCGGGTATCACATCTGCTTTCTGGACGTTAAATAACTAAGGGAATCATTTGAACTCGAAAATTTCTGAAAAAATCGTTTTGCATCATCTGCTATTATTAAAGTTTTATCTTTTTACTTCCCACGCTCGTACCAAATTTGATTCTATGGTTGGCCTAGGCTCCTGAATTGTTATCAAAGCGGATAAAATGTGAGCTTAGTTAACATTTTAAACTCTAGCTGTTATACTGCTGGTCTGAAATCCCCATATAAGAACTGGCACTGTTATAAATAATTGTTTTCTTATTCGGCATTTTTCTTTTTTGCATATTTCTGTGTTCATTTATATATGTGGCCTAAAATTTCTCGCTCTCAAAACTACCTTCTCTATGCATCCTGTACACCCATCTACCGCTTTCTTTCTTTTCCATTTTCCTTTGTCTTCCTCCTTAGTTTATTGGTAGCTTTCACTTCGATTACGTCCGCTTCCCTGGATCATTACAAGACAAGCTTAGCTTGACCATTCTTATCTTTCTCCTCCATTTATATGTCAAATCATAATAAGGGGCCAGTCCGTATATACCATGAAAGAGGTCTGTTGGTTGAGCTCAGAAAGATCTCGGATCGAGCTGTATTGGTTTACATTGTATCTGCCAAACCATCGGAGTCCAGATGTTTGCGCTGGTTTGGAAACTGATGACGGTTTCAGTCAGTCATCTTACAAAAGAATCTCCAAATTTTGCTTTTTCTGCTTTCTCACCTCATGCCGTTTTTGTTTAGAGAGTCAGTCTGCTTCTTTGGTGGCATAATATATTTCTTCCTCAGTGCGGCTTATGCTCGTCTAATGAAGCTTGGTGAAGAGACGTTTTTATTTTATAAAGATTGCAGTAAGTCGAGTGTAAGTGACAGTCGGAAAGAGGTATCCAACTCACTGCTAAATATTAGCAATACGGGTACGCTCGCCGATGGAACGACAACCGTATGCAGTCGAAAGACGCTCAATTCACATTCGGTAAGGTTGAAAGAAAAAAAAAACAGTTGTTTCGAATAGTTCACGACTAATGTTTATTCTAATATTTGACTGTGACCCAGCATGGTTCGATAATGTGGTGGCAACATATAAATATTTCATGTTGGCCCTACTCAAAACTGCTAGGCCAAATCGTTTGATTGAGCTCCCAATAACGCGATTTTCAATGGCGATATTGAGGCACGTTGTAGTCTCTACTTCCCGTTCACTTTGAACTCAAATCATCCAAATCTTTCTGTGCGTTATTTCAGCTGAAGACAGTAGTACATCGTACACAGATTTCGAATGAATCGATCGGCTTGTCCAACGGGCGGCTTTTAGAACGCTAAACGAGGCCATTCTGCTATGAAATTGGTCTCTGAAATTTTAAACAATATTTTATCTGCTTTCATGAGGAAGCCTTCTGCTAATAATCTTTAAGTCATAACAAGCAAAGAAATTGCGCTTGATTTTATTTAAATGGGTCTTTCCCAACTATCCATTCAAGAATCAAATATCACTGCGTTTCGAGACTATTCTAACAGCTCGCATAGCCCTTTTTTCGTTTCTCAGAAGTAACATGATGCTACAGAAAAATAAAAACTCGAGCTACACAAACCATAAGGGTATCCTGTTTTCGATACAGCCTGTCCTCGAATGAAGCCTCCTCACCCAGGAAACTATCAGCTTCATAGCTCCGGCGGGCTTCACTCGAGGTCTTCCATATTCTCTAACTTCGGCAAAATTTCCTATGCAGCGGTCATCTTGTTGCGCACGGGAGATGTCATTTACAGACTCAGTATCAGTAACAGTCTGTACGTGGAAGTATTTAAAAAAGATGATCTCCGGTTTGCCCAATATTACCGAAGAGAATGAAATTGGTTCGAGTCATCCAAAGGAGGGGTAGTGGAACAAAGCTCGATTTTGGGGAAAATGGTGGGTAATTTTATCAATAATGGTGAATACTGTTTCAAATATACAAACATGGACAAACGGCCGCACATTTCACGAATTTCTTTCCGTGAGAAATAAAATTCCTTATCAAATCTCTAAAATTTTTCAGCTTTTTAAAGGTGTGTTCAAGTCCTTTTGGCAAATTTACTTGATATTTTGGCACCTTGTGTGCATTGGAGTTTGAAACAACCCCAATGATTGAAGGCATTCAAATGCTGTCTGTATTTTGCTCTCTTTACTTCTATATTTATCGCGTTGAAAATTTTTTTCGGTTCGTCTCGAGATCGCTTGAGACTATTAATACCTATTGGTGTCACTAAACATTTCCGTACCCCGGTGCAGCACAGTTAACGTGCGATGAATATGCGTGGTTCCATTTACACTGACATCATTGCTATTAGCTGATTTTTTTCATCCGTTGTTTATCATTGCAGTTGCCTCGTACGCATCAGCGTTACTATGCCAATGAGAATGCGTTGTTCGAATCGCTAGACGATATTCCTTCGAGTATACGTGCCATATCACCAGTGATTTCACCTCCGCGCCTTAAGAGCAGTCTGTGTCTCGATCCGGGCACCAAAATTCAGGAATACGTGGAACGGTCAGTGATCGTTTTGGCGCGCTAACTTTTTCTCTTCCAATTAGCAGACGATAATCTCATTTGTAATAAGCGTTCATTTGTGCCTTTCAGTAGGAGAAGGGAATTCTCATGGATTTCGAGTTCTGAGAGCGATAGGAAGAAGCGCTGTGAAGAATCGAAAATTTTATGTCACACCGAAGAAGAAAATCGTCCAGAGTATGGGAATCTCAGCGGCATGATCCCTTTTGAGGCATTTTCATATTTTTGTGTCATTAAAACTGAGGAGACCTTGTTGGTTGCCTTTGTTGTTTAGAGCCTTTAAAGCTTGTCTGAACCGAAATTTTATTTCTCGTTTTCCTCGAAAAATACTTCAAGAATATGCTCGAACTAGTTACCTGCAGAACCATTCGAGGCGAGTTCTTTGCGTCGCTTGTCGTAAGCTTGATTTCAAAGGTAAAGGGGTAAGGTTCAAGATATGATCACATATTCTGCAGGTTACGATGAGCGTAAGTGATGAAAAAGAGATCAGAGCTGTTGTCTAGAAGTGTGCTTCTCAGTGGAATTTTGTAGGGTGAAACAGAGAACGAGGCTTATAATTAGAGGTTGAGGGGTGACGCTTAGCAGACCTTACGAATTCAATAGATGTGTTGTTCTTTGTTTAATGTGAAATAGAACCTCGCGGCCCTGGTTGAATTTCCGTTTCACTACAGTTTTTTTGATGGCTGCTAATCTGCATCTAGCTTCAGGCTGAGAATAAAGATAATAATAAGACGAATACCTTTAGTTTTCTCGCTGTGGACAAATAGGTAACGACAAGCGTGTTGAGGACTTTTTTGTAGCGATCGCTACCTCATAATGGTCAATGTAAACTCCGCATCTATTTTCAGACTCTCTGCCGAAGAAAATACAGTATTCGGGGCAACACTGCGTCGTTTCGTAGAATGTACAATCGAAGGTGAAGAAAACGATCCACAGGTGAGGATGAAAATAATGATGACGAAATATACTACTACATCTCTCCTGTGTATAAGACGGAATACGGAATACTAATTCTTGCCTTTATAGGTTCGTCCAAATGACGAAATCGTAAGGCAAGCGCGATTTGTCCACTCCTTCCCTTTCTTCCTCGCTTTGTTTTTTTTTGTTTTTCTTTGAGGAATTTAGGTTGCTTTTAGGTAGTGATTCGCAATGTACGTCAATTTCTAAACGGTATCAAGAACTACTTGGTGAAACATGGCGAAGGCGAATTACATGAACTCATTGAAACTGAGCGTGCACGACTGAACGCGAATGAATTCCTCAACATCGACGCAATCCTAGAGGCCGTTCTTCATAAGATCGTTCTGTGTAAGTTTGTTGTTCATGAACCAGATCGATTCTGGTCGAGTGAATTCTTTCTTTTTACATTAAAAAAATGACCACTTTGGTTTGGGATTGGCTGATCGAATACCGCTATTACATTTACAAAGAGATGCCAACAATTAAAACGAAAAAAAAAACAATTTCCTTCTGGGTCTAGGATATGCAGCGTAAGTGCTCTGAATGCCTTTGCATAGCCTGCACATGTGGTTTCACCTCGACGGAGATAATTCGTCTTGGTTAAGAGGAGGAGGAGAAGGGGGGAGGGTGCAGGAAGAGAGAGAGAACACAAACTGTATAATTCCGATCAGCTTAACGTCTTAATGTTGCAGCACTCTTACAATATGCATTTAGCGCGCCACAGTACATATATTCATAACTTGTTAAACATTGATAACGCAGGTGACCGTGATGGGAAAAGATGTGCCAAATAATCTTCATCGAGTATATGCACGTAAATAGCAAGTAGCCAGTGTGTTTCAATCCATTTGGAGATCAGTAAGTCTCCGAAGTACTAACGAAACCTCAGTGGTCTGAAACAGGGCTGGAGACGGGAGCGGTACCTCCTTTATGAAAGCGGAGAGTTCACCCGTAAAGTAACGCTCTGTCGGCCATCTTCCCTCTTCTTTTCCCTCCCCACGCCCCCTTCCCCTCCATCCCT
>JPKZ01002476.1:80208-125182 GCA_000803305.1 Toxocara canis
CACCTCTGCATCTCTGTTCGAAATTTTGCGATTTGCGATCGTGTGTTGTATATGTGTAGCGCTTTTTGTTACTTGCGCCGTGCATTCTTATGAAGGTATGAACATGTAGGAAGATGCTGCGGTGCTTAGAGCGAGTGCAAGAATGCGGGAGCATGATGTGAAGTTTTTCGCCGAGATCTACAGAGAGAAATGAGCTTGCCGCTGAAATATTTTGCGCTGTTGTAAGCAACGAGCAAGTTTCAGTTTTCAGTGTTGCATTTCTTCTCTTGAACTAAAAGAGAATGTATGCTGTTGTGCTGCGGTAGTCCGCACGCCAACGGCGCCGTATAATCATGTTAACGGCGTGAGCAAGTTATGTTGCAAATGTAAAGTATCGTTTTTTCTTTAACTGAAGGCCAGTCTCCGAAAACTGCAAAAAAAAATGGCGAGAACAAGCGTTCTTTCAAGAGAACCTGGTAGAAGATTTAAAGGAGAAACGCAGACACCTTTCTTTCGTCTTAATTATTGTAATAGCTACAAAAGAAAGTTAATGGTTTAGGTCCCGTGAAGCCGCACTTGTATCATTTGATGGTGCGCGAACATTCGAAGAACGGTTCGCTGCAACTGTTATCTGAAAATCTGGCCTATGTAAGAACGTTATCTCCTGAGCAGCTCGGGTTTGGAGTTCACTGCAAGGTTCGTTTTTCTTGTATGCACCTTGCTTGCTTAATTAAGTCTGCTTAATTAGTCGAGCGAAGTGCAAAAGAAATATAGTGGCAATGAAAGTTGGTCGTCCGTTCAATATTCCCTTCCATAATATGAGCTGATGCTGATATGTCAGCATGTTAGTGGAGCGTTGTGGAGAATATCTGACGAAATTTATGGCAAAAGTAATTAAGACTGATCGATCTAGCGCTAAGTAAACGATGAAACAAAGAATCGGAACGCGGAAGGATCAACAGGTTGGAAGCTGTGTTCATTTGTTGCGAGCACGAATCACTACTCACTTATTTACTTGTAAATTGCACTCATTTGCGGCGATTCTGTTTTCATTTGATGTCAACATTATGTTCTCGGTCATTTCAGTTTACTCCGCTAAGCGCAGAAAAGATGGAAGCGATTAAAATTTGCATGCGGAAGATGCAACATCACTACTCACCACTGAAAAAACTCGACAATCTTTTGCGAGTTGTTTATCTGGCTGTTGGTAACTGTCATCCACCGTCTTCGAACTGTTCTACACCGGATGTGCACAATGAAAACTCTTTAACCGGTGACATCTCTAAAGTGAAGAACCTACCTGCTGCAGATGGTAAGTGGCTAATAATGTTGTATGAAAACGTTTATGAAACCTCCGTAAAGCGTGAAATTTCATGCTAAAGCTGCAAAATATATTATTTTGTATATATATAATATGTATTTGTAAATACATATATATGCATGCTGTATATATATATATATTTATATATATATATATATGTATGTATGTATATATATGCATATATGTGATTAAGTGTCACGTTCAGGCAGATTATATGCGGTTTCCTTTTTGAATTGTATGTCTGTGGAGTAAAACTGGTGCTGTAATGTATAACTGTATGACAATAACGACTCTCTAAGCGTTAATTCCAAAAGAATCAGCGAGTGCAGTTCTTGTTAATGAGTTTTTGATGGTCAGTTTTGATAGTTAATAGGGAGTCCACCTGGGCTAAGATAAATTTGAGGCTTTGAGTATCGCTAAGGTTCGAAAAAGCATCCGACCCTTTACGTGTTTAGCCATGTGGACGGGTTTGCGACCTGTTTTCTAGTCTCTGAAGATAACGCGCTAACGCCTCACTGACGGTGAATGGGCGCATCAGATCATTAAGACCCTGTGCCGAATAGCGCGTCAGCTCAAACTTTTTTTTAATCCTGCTTTTTTATTACATTCTTTTTTTATTGGAATAGCCCATTTACACTGTTTTTTAAAACTTAACGTTGAAATAAGCATATCTGGATTCAAGGACTTTTTTTTCGTATCCTCTAAATGGAGCACATAAGCGTTCCATTTTATAAGTTCTTTTTTTTTTTCGTTTTCTAGTTCATTCTCACCTTCGGCGTCATTAACCACTTGTTTATTACAGAAAAAAGCTGTTCGATCTTTCACGTCCTAGTCTATTTAAAACTCGTGATATGTTGGGAATCGCAGGATTTTTTTTACAAGATGAAAGAGGGAAGAGGAGTGTTATTATGAGGCAGTTTAATCGAGCATCAGCAGGCAGTTGCTTCAGAGCTGGTCAGGTGGCTGGTTTATTTGTTGGCGCGTACGTCGACAGTAGGCTGCGAAGTTGAAGCGTGGTACATGTGGGAACTGTTACCGAAACAGCTGCTGACTACGGGCGATTCCAGCTATTATCTCATTGCTTTATTCTCAGCGGTTGACGTTCTTAAGAACACGGAAAGTATCCGCAAATTAGCGTCTGTGGAGAACTGCGCGCAGCAGGTTTGTTCGTTTATGTGTACTTGGCTGTTGACTCTTGGTGTGAACACTACATTATTCCGTAGCAGAGCAAGTACAGTATAGGAAGCAAAAATTTTTTTACACTTGTGGTAGTATCGCTGCACCAAATTTGTTGTTGCGTATATGATACTGTCCCTTTCAGTAAAGACTATACGGATAGTGTAATGAAATTCAAAATTGAGTCTTATGGTAACGCACACTAAAGTAAAGTAAGGACAGATGATTTTGAGTTCAGCGGCGTCACTGATGCACAGAAAATGCGCCGTCTTATCAAGATGTGCTTCCGTCGGTTACTAGAGGCAATGCGATGTTTCTGGGCCATTAGTGAAATGAAACGGGCTCGTTTTGGAATCCTGGAGTGAATATCCTCATCCTTCTTGGTCATTGCAGCATGAATGCAGCCTAGTTTTGAGTGATCAAACTTCGTAGTAGTCTTGTACCGCATCTTTTCAGCAGATCCCTAAGCAAAGGATCGAGGAGATGAGAGCTGCTATGAACGAATATGATCATCTTTCATGCTAAGTGAATTGTCAGTTACGAACTGTAATTTTCAGAATCAAGGTTGTTGTTCCTCCTCAGCGGGTAGTGCGAGTCCTATATTGTCCGGTTCCGATGCGTTTATTCGAGTAGCAATCCCAGATGAACTTGATGGCTCCATTCGATATCACACATTCCCGGGCGCCGCACAAATGACGGCAGCTAAGTTGTGTCGTGTCGTTGCACATCAGTTCGGCATTACCAATCCGGAAGATCACGGGTTGTAAGTATTCACTTCGTTCGTTTGTTGCAATGTTATTCGTGGGTGATATACTCTCCTCTATAATAAAGACCAGCAAGGCTCCTAACTCAATTTTTATGCCATCAGTCAGTGGGGTTCCTGCAACGCTAGCTGCATATAACAGTTGAGTAGTTCACGTTGGTTATGCGTTATCTCGCCTACTACGGCACTAGACACAAATGGAACCATCCTCCCGCATCGTTGGTCAACCGTTGGGCACAATTCATCACTCGCATAACTTCCCATTGCGCCACGGGTGCTCGTTTATTTGATCAACTTGTCCGAATCATTTTTTTGTCTTTCTTTCATAAATACGTTGGCTGAGGTTTGCCACACAATTCAAACGTATTTAAAACTGCCATTTGTTTTAGTACACCTTAATGGGTACATGTTGATTACTGGAGTAATTAGGCTGGTAGCTGACAACAGTTATATACTTGAAGAAATCGCATGTAGTTTTTGGCGGTCGTTTGCTGAGCCATTTGGTCGTCATTCTCATTAACCTATTTACTATTGGTAGCAGTCGGTTTGCAGTTTTTAGATTTTGCAATTTTTGATGAACAAAAATTCCCCACAGATAGGGCGAATGAGCGAAATTTGGATCAGAAATAACCTTGCGGTTTCAAATGGTGTAACAGATCTTACAGCTCAAATCACCACTTTTCGAAGAATGTATGTCGAGTGGTTACGAAGTCATACTCAGTTTAACTAGATAAAAAACTAATGCAGGAAATGATATCGTCGGTTTTATAGATTTGGTTTTCATCTTTTATCAGCAACGTTTCCCGTCTCCCTCTCAGCATTCCAAATTTCTTTGGAGTAGTCCTACTCTCCCCTCCCTCCTCCTTGAGCAGACGCTCCAGTGCAGTGGCTCCTTAGGTGCGCTAGCAATGTGTTGAAAAGTAGTGGAATAATATCAACAGGTCTGTGATTGATGCACTTGAGGTATTTGTTGGTGGATGGATTCGAGACATGTTTGCTGAGTAACGAATGCCCAGACGCGATACGCCATCAGCTTCAACAGGCACGCAAAGCATTTCTTTTCGCATACAAACGCCATGACGCAAAGATTGCTTGGCCAAAAGCAGCTATCAGTTCAACGTCACGAGGCTAATTGTTGTCTCTGCAGGAGCATCAGGCAACATTGGTTAATTGAGGCAGTCTAGCTTAGCACTTGGAGATGTAGAATTCCTTCCTATAGCAAGATATGCTGAACCTTTCTATGGAATGTCACTCACTCACTCTCTCTCTCTCTCCCTCTCTATATGTATATATATATACATAAAATTTGTATTATATAGGTGTTGCGGGAGGGGATTCCGGGAAGTGCTTCAATGTAATGGTAGCATATGATGATGAAATTCGTCATTTCCTGTTCCGCATTAGATTCGCTAGCATTTTCTGCGCATGTTTCGCTTCTTTTACGAACACAGCAGCCAGATGATGAGCGATATTCCCCTCGTGGCTGACGTGCCTTTCATTTTTTGTCTGCAAATGCCTTCTTTCTGAATCTATTTCTTTCAGTTTCGTCGTTTATTTGCGTTTTTTCGATTTTTGATGTATTTACTTAACAGTCGGCATTTGTTTTCGTGCGTTTTGCTATGTGAAACGGGTATGGCATAACACTGCTGTCTGTCGGTCTGTTAATTTTGCTTTATGGCATCTTCAGCGACTATATATTTGTACATATTGCACAGGCTTCATAAGGAAGGCTTATTGTGAGTGGAATGGAGATGTGAAGTAGAATTCAAGTTTTGTTTTGAAGACGAATTATTTCAGCTGATAGCATCTATTGTAATAAAGCATACATTCAGGCACGTTTATAAATCGCATCAATGTGAACTTAAGATTAGCCAGAGATTCGTCCTCATGTCTTTGCGCTCTGCATTTTTCGGCATCTTTCAGATGGGGTCCGCTCAGTTACCTCTTTGGCTACGGGTCTTGGAGAGAAGAATTGCTGCAACTTTGAAATCAATGAATAGTGATGTTGTAGCGCTTTGTACTTCCTTTTTCGCACCCATCAACAGTCTCATTCTGCTGTCTACCCTCTTTTCTACGAACCTAAAAACCTAAATGCAACATCGAACTGTCTCGCTGTTTGGTCATCGAACGCACTCATATGGTCTTTCTCTCAGGTTTTATTCATTTAATATATTTTTGATGATATGAGATTTTATTTCGATTTCGAGTACGTCTTCTTAAAGTTTTATTTTTATTCATTTTATTGTACAGTGAAAGCATCTTGCTGGATGCCGAATGACAAAGGATTCTTCACTCGCAAGCTTATTCGGTTGCTGAGCTGTCGTTTTATNATATATATGCATATATATGTATATGATCTTGCTTATTTGAGAGCATCATCCCATGATAGGGAGCTTATAACAGTGAAGAACTTCAATGAATAATCTTGGCACCATTTTATGCTGCTCATGAATATGTTTTTGTTCATCCCCAGTTTTTAGCTACCAATCTGAAGTCGAGCCCATCGTTCTCAATCGTTTTGGGTTCATAAGCCAACTCCAAAATGGTTGTGCATTTGCCGACATTATCAGAACATTAGATTGATCGTAAGTTGCCAACAGCATCCTTCACAAATATTGGTTCTGATACTCGTTCAGAATGAATTAATTTTATATTTGGAAGCGTTGACATGGTCATAAATCAGACGTTATTATGCGGCGGTGTCATTTTACTTTGTTTGTAGAGTGAGGTGTCGAATATCAGTTTGCAGTAGTGTTCTCTCATTGTGCAGTTCCCATTCTTTGTTCATATTGTTGGTCTAATTAATGCTGTGTTGCTTGTTTTTGTTTATACAAATTATTTGTGCCCAAAAAAATGCTACAAACGAGTTGGCTCGAATTTTTTACAGCAGTGGCGTCGCACATGGTAAACAAGTGTTCTGCGTTCCAGGAAAACGTTCATAATAAGTGTAATATTGTGGACTTTAGTGTTTGTGCTTCGGAAAAGCTAAAGGATTTATAGAGTTTTCGCGTGCACTCATTGGCTTATAAAAGTGGTGTCTACCGCAAAATTAATTTTTCTCTTTTTCTAACCTGTGGATTTTCCATAATTTGATTCCAATTCTTTGTTATCTTACCACCAAATTGAATAGCGCTTTATTATATTTTTCCCCACAGTTGCATTTATATATTACTTTTCTCCACAACTGCACTTCTACCTTTTTTAAATCGTTCGTTTACCATGTGCAAGATATCGATTCGTAGTCTCACGCTCATATTCAGTTGGTTCAGACTGGATCACCTCGCAGTCAGAGGTATTTACGACACCCTAATGGGTTTGTAACTTGAAGTCAGACAACAAAGAGAGATTATTTTAGTAGCACCAAAATTTGCATCTGGAGAACCAGATGTGGGCGGTGATTCTCGTGGTGGTTGGAGGTCACTGCTGAGAAACAACGTACTGTAAAAGTAAGGCAGAGCCAGCAGCTTCAGCTCCGGCTTGACAAAAAAATCTACGGGATAACACGACACAATCGTATACCGTCGCTAATAACGCCAGATTGCGTCGGCTGAGCTATGAACGAGTTTGGGCTTGCGCAGTGTTGTCCATTGGCTCGTTACCTTAAATTTTCCGTGAAAAAGCAGGAAGTGAATTCTCGAGGGTCGCTAAAAAGCTCGTTTCCAAGCAGAATTCGAACGCAATCTGTTTGCCGATCAAGTTGAGACGCGTAATTTGTCGGGAAATTGATGAGTTATGCCCAAATTGGGTAGTTGACAACTACGTTGTGATGTAGTGATGCAGACTGTAAATCTTAATTTTCATGACTCGCCTACACTTTACCACTTACACCTCAAATTGACTGCTTTCTGAGGCAATCTGTTAAAGTACCGCAGTCTGGTTCAGTCGTACACCCTTCGCAGGTTTGGAGTGAGAATTGCAAAAAAATAGGTACTCCATTTTTACGGATGTCGTATGCTGCTCGTGACGATAAATGAAAGTATTTCAGCGTTTAGACGGTTTATAGTGCATTATTTCATATTTTTTTCCTTCATAAATTGGCTGAGTGCGTTTTGATATCGTAAAATCGTCAAGAAAAAAATTTGGGATTGCGACGAAGGTGTTTGGAATCAAAAAGGCTCTTTAATAACCTACAGTACATTTTCAATTTGCCGGACAACAGCAATTTGCAAAATATAATCTTTCAAAGCAAACACATAATTTGTGGATTGGAGTTACGACTGGATCGGCTTTTGCGGTCGCTTTCGCTGTCTATCGAGCAAACAACATTTCCGGTGACTACATGCTTAGATAATAGTGAAAAGTCACAAAAATAATAATAAAATTAATGATACAGAATTCTTCTACATTGGCTATGCTTAATTCCCATCATCATGATGGTACTTGGTAGGATTCGATTTGGTACCTTCACCCGCCCACTCGCTTTGCTGAACCTGGTTTACCATTTATGGGATTTTCTGCCGTTTCACTGGGGTAATCGTCACATACAGCTTCAAACTACCGAACACACTTTTGTACGTTGCAGAATTGACTCGACGAAGCTTGTTACATCTCGAGTTTTAGATGGGAGTCGACAAATATCAGCACTGCCTGTGTCAGTTCCGCTGCAACTTATCATCCTGCTGGGTGGCATCACTGAAAGTCTATTTTCACCAAAAATGAGGATGCGTGTCGGTCGATACAAATTTTAAGATGATGTAGTTACGGACTCATCCGGTCCATAAGCTATTGGCTACCCTATTCCTCTATGAACTCGTGGCATTCACCGTCACGTCGACCTGGATTTTAATTTATCCCTGATGCAGTTCACCTGCGAGTTTGAAAATAGCGTTCAACTGCTGTTGAGAGTGAACAATAGAATAAATGTTTTATCAGAAATGTGCTTTTTTTTTCAAACAAAAATATTACGAGTGACTTTCAAGAAAATTTTTTCAAAGGAAATCATCTGGATCCTGCGGTGCTAATGTTCACGTTCAAAGTGGGTCGATTATCGGCGATTCGATTGCTATCTTATTCTGTTGTACAAATCGTTGGTGCATTCTTCAGAGCGATGCTTATTTATTTCATACATTACGGTTAGTTTTTATCATTATTTTTACTTCTGCTGATTATAACTAGTAGGCAAAATGATCATAAAGATGTTTGGAATATTTGAAAGCGTTTCCCTATGGAACGATTACAAATAGTTGAACTTGTGACGCATAAATTAACTTCAGTTCTCAATTTGTACTTGAAATAATCGGTAATCTTTCTCTTAATGCTTATCAATTTTAGAGAGTTACTTCAGCGGAAAGCAGCCAAACTTTCTATTTGGTTAAATGGTTGAGCTCCGTTCTTCTAAATTCGGATGGTGTTAATACATAAGCGAAAGTTGAAAGGTTGAGATTCGCTTGCTTTACGGGTATTCGAACTCATAACGAATTTTCTCTCGAACAGTGCAAACATGGATTCAATGAGCCATTGAAACTCATTTGTATTAAGATATGAAGGGTTTAATGAATGAGCAGACGAGCAGATTTCACGAGCGGATGTGGGAGTTAGTACATCTTGAATCGTATATTCATAGGGCAGAAGTGGATAGTACTGATCCTCGCGAACTACTGTGACGGAAACTAGTGGAGAAAAAATTTGATGAAAAACTGAAAAACTAACTCGCTCATATCGAGATTGCCAGCGCTGTACAATGTGCAGTCAGGGTCGGCTTGAGAACCAAGTTAAAATGTTGGTGGAGAAGAAGTGGATAGAAACTGGCAAAAGTTCCGCTAACACACGATGGATTTGACTGAAAAAAAAAAAGAAGAATTATACCGTTATTGCGAGATTTTCTCATTTCCTTGTTGAAACACCTCGAATTCCTCGTTCATTCATGAAAACTTTGAAATTTTCACCTCAACCAAGCAGAAGGGGGATTTTGCATAATGCGGAAATCACCTATTTGTATGGAAACGTCATTTCATGCAATACGAGTCGACTTGTGTGTGGAGGTTGTATTTCAGATGCAATCAACGACTATAACGGAGGCGTGCGTCATGTGTCCTTACCGATGGCAACTGCGGATATTTTTGCAACTTATCCTAAACCATATCCTTTGTACTTGTCGGATTGGTAGATCAGACATGTTTAAAAGAATTGCATTATGCTCTTTACATATAAGGTTCTGTTAGGTGGATAAAATGCGAAAAAAGACATCTTTCTTTGTCCTGTAATAATGTGTGGGAAACCTTTTCACGATACTGTTCATTTGGAAAGCCCATTTTGGTTGGGCACGAATGGCTTATCCTAAATATGGTTAATGCCATCAGATGTCCGAACGAGACGAAGACGTAAGATGCCCTTTTATGTTTATGCACATGGCCCGTGCTTTATGTGAGCCACATTGACTGCGTCCATTGGTTGTATTCAGTAATCAATTTGACTCAATGGACACTTTGCCAGAGGAAAACGTATATGCTCATTGTGCGTCTTATGTGTGCGCCTGTAACTATAAGCTGCTTACATTGCTGGATCTGATGACGCGATTCAGCGTAGGCTTATAACGATGACTTTGATAAAGAAATGGCGCAACTGCAAAGATAAAAAACGAAAACCTTTGGAAGGCAAATATAGACGAAGCGGGTAGCACTATTTTGTGCCTCTTTCTTCTGCGTTACATTTCTTTGGATTTCAGCGCGTTAATCGCATGACATGTGCGTTATGATGCCTTGTAGTTGCGACGGCGCTCGGTTGTAGAAATTGTTCTAGGTCAGCGTAATGCGTTTTTATATTTGCACATTAAAAACTCCGTCTTATGTAATTCCACTGCTTAATGGTTTTACTCAAACCGAACTTCGGTGCTTTTGTTTTAGATTGTGGGAAGCGCATTTCTTTGCGTCTGCGTATGCATCATAATTGATAAGAGTAACAAAATTCCCCATTATCTCCATCCTCAATCGGTTTGGTTGTCTCAATATTTGTACAGCCGCTACTATGAACTGCGACTGTCCAATCATCTTGTACGGGACCTTCGTCCGAGGCTATTTACACTATACGCAAGACGGGGCACGACAACTTCCAGGTAAGCTTACCTACTCTCAGATAATTGTCGCAGCATGATGCGTCGCGTCTTTGCAAGTTATTTATTTTAGCCCTCCTTATTAACAGCGTTTTCAATAGTTCACTCATCACTATGACCACACTTTTGAATGCCACTGAATAAACAGCTCAAAAGCGTTATGTGAACATGCAACACTTACTTGCTGCATGCGCCCTTCGCCGAATGAGCTATCATCGACATAATCTGCGTGCCATATAGCATGTTTTTTGTCCATCGTCCCACCGCATATACTGTGCAACAGTCTATCTGAAAGTTTGAGCTGGATTAAAGGTCAGCTTTATCATGAGTAATTTACGCTGTACAAACTACTGTGAATTGCCTACATCCCAATTCATTCATTTCTCGCTTCGAGCAACGGAAATTTACCGTTGCCTTCTTCACAGTAATTACATTTGCATATATTACGTTCTATATTCGTGTGACTCCATCAGTTCAGTTGCCATATAACGTCTATATGCCGTGCGATATTTTGCAATTCTGCAAAGCGCATTTTGTTGCTGCTGCAGCAGCATTATTCGAAAGACTGTTCTAATTTTTGAACCGTTTAATGAATTTTGCTTTCTTCTTTTGCATAGATGAGAAGGTCGGTTTTTACGATGGGCAGAAAAAGGAGCAAAAGCACCTATTCGAATAAGCTGTCCCTGAAGAACATCGTACTAATTTAGATTTCTCAAAAACGATAAGTTCTCTCAAATTTTGTTTGACATTTCAAACAATCAATATTATTTTGCAAGTCTTCAAAGCGCATTTTGATGCAATTCATTGCGTCTTAGCCGGAGGCGATTTTCGGCTTAACTAAACTCATGGTTTTCAGGCTCAAGGCGAACATGCCAAATGGTGCAAAGACGGCATTTGGTCTTAAATTAAAATAAAATATTAACAATAAAGCAGCACAAAAAATAGTAGAAATTTTCTTGCAAGTTGGCTTTCTCATTAGGGAAGAGAAAAATTTTACTTCGGTGTATTTCATCTCGGTCAAAATTAGCATGAGCTTCGGGAACCGACTGAAGCTACATTCAATAATTTTATTTGCTCTTATCCAAAGCAGCTGTGGTGTTACTAGCGAGCTCAGGCAGTAGGCCTACTCAAAAACATTTCCATATTCTTATGTAAGAGTGCTTTATCAAGATACGTGTTCCAGTTTCTGCAACTATACCTGCTTTTGGATCCCGTTATTAGGCCCTGATAGCGGCAGTTGTCGGTGCATGGATGTACACAGTGTTTCTCGTATATTCCGTTTAGTGGGTTACGGCGAATTTTTACTTTGCAAAGCGCACTACCGCAATGCCGCATCTGTCCGTATGTAAATGTTTGCTGATCCGTCTCTTCGGCATTTCTGATTCGGATGTCACTGAATCAGTGCAGTGAAATTTGGTCGGTTATAACGAGTTATTAAATTCTTCATTATAAAATTGAGATGTTCAAAAGTATACTTCCTTGTTCTCCATTTGACTTCTTCGAATCGCATCGGATCGAATCGTTTTATTTATTCGATAGGCAAGAACTACCTTTATGACAATACAAAGAAGAATATTCACTTCAGGAAGCACAACTTTTAATCAAGAGCATCATTCACTAAAATCAGCATTGTTTCTCAATACGGTGTATTTAAAACAGACCACACCACTACTCAGTTCAATGTGGTTTTGATATGAACTTCTCTTTCGTCTCTCCGATCTGCATTTGCAGCGTAGGTGCACTTGCAACGTAACGTTTACTTTCGTAGTATTCATGTAGAGGATGTAAACGAGGATTTGCTCATTGAAAAACCAACGATAACTGATTCAAGGAGGAAGGCTAAGTGAAAGAAAGCAGATCTAGTTTTATTCTAATCACAACAGTTGCCGAATCACCGTATAAAGAAATCTTTCAATAAAAAATAAATGAGGATTTTCATCATTGTTGCTCTTGTAATATAGTTGCATTTCATTAATTGCAAGGAATTTACTTCGCTATGACCAACCGCGATCATAGCAAAATTCTTTTGTTTCTATAGACGATGATTTAGTTTCCATACAGCTTATTGTGGACAAATAATGAAATGTATTCTGCATAATTGGCAATTTTTATTTCTAAACGTTATTTGGACCGTACGTTTTTCAGTTTTCGTGGAAAGTTAATCTAAATGAATAATTTTCTCAAACTGATTCCATCCAATTGCGAGAGTTTCTCTTTGTTTGGATCAATTGGACGCTTGCCGAGTTTTTGTACACTGAGTGACACAACTCGAGTGGTTCAAAGGATCATTCTTAAGACTATTGGGAAGAAATTGAACGGTGAAATAACTTTCGAAGTGTGCTAAAGATATGAGAATGGGCCGATTTCGAGTGGTTCTCTCATGTCTATAGAAGAACCGCAAAACAAAGCTTGCGATCGTGACTAATCAAAACCTAAGACACTTATCATAAGTAAAAGTTGCCTAGATGACGCAAAGAGATGTGCGTTGAGATAGTGCGAAGCAATCGAACAAACCTTACGCTGTCAGTTTGTTACCACCGTTGACTTTTTTTCTCAACCGTTCACCCTTCTTCTGTCATCAACAATGTTAATTTTGCGTGGCATCTAACTTCTGCTTTTCGTCCCGTATTTTGAGAGAAATAAGTATGCAGTCCGTGATTTGTTATCATTCGTTTCAGAGCCGAAGCGGGAACTGTGCCATATGTGTGAAGTATAGCAAGATTCCGTTTCTAAGGTGAGTATATATGCCCACTGTAAGCCTCGATTTTGTTATCAAACATTTTTGCTCATTAAGTAGACGTTTGCGAGTTACATGAACGATGTGAACCAAGCGAGTTATTGCGAGAGATCTCGGGCTTCGCTTGAAGCAGGTCTTTGAAAATCGGGAACCAAAATTTTCATTCCAGAATGCTTTGAAACATAAATTGGAGAATATGGACGCAAAAAAAGTATTGAAAACAATCGAATACAGAGATTTCGAGATCTGACCTTCAAAAATGCGCCGAAATAGCGGCCTGGAGGAACTAATTTAAAGCCAGGATTTAAAAGTACGCCGCGCTGCTGAAATGCGGTTATGTTAGAACAACTTTATTGGCTAACTGCTAGCTTTCAATGCATACCGTTCCATCTTCCTCGATTGTGGTCAAGAAATCGGTGGGCCTGAATGGGAGTAGAAACTAAGGATCGTTGCTAACCAAAAATGCATCAAGCCTGCTCATAAAAAGGCAAAGTATCGCCTGAATTTGAGAAGAAGGCTTCAGTTGCAACCCCAATGTGAATGTTTTATAACGTAGCCCTGCAGAATATTGCATTCTTGCACTCTTAAGTACTACAAAACTGCTTCTAAATTTATGATGTACTGTAGTGAGAAAAGGCTATAGTAGGTGGCTCCATTCCAATTCAATTGTTGCATTCAAACGACAACAGTTTCGGGCGGGTTGCTAGGACGAAAAAATGTCCGATTTGCTACCATTGCTCGAACGACGGAACGCTGAGGCCCGAAGACATGAGTATTTCACCAGTTGTGCGAATCACAATAAGTCATAAAGTAATATAGTATCTTTCGGACTTTATCCTAACTTCACAACGGGCCATATGCAGAGCGAGAGGTCTAACTTATTTAAAGGGATTCTATTAGGACAAACGATTAGCGCGATATAAAATTTCGTCGCTTTCTAATCTCAAGAATACTTCATAGCTATTTGTTTTGATTCACATGAAGAATGCAACACATTTCACGACCTCTAGCAGCAATCAGTTCATACAAAAGCCGTTACCAGCGTATTTCGCTGACAGAAATCCTTAATCGTCCGAATTTCATAAATATTCGGAAACTGTTTGCCGTACCATATGAGGAATTCATCCGAGTCAACCGCTACGAACAACGAACGATATCAGAGAATACGGCTAATGGGGGAGATTGATCTCAGAAGCACAATATAGCAGCGCAATTACGTGCTGACTGGGTCTGTAGATATGCACGAAATATGGTTCTGATTTTCGTTATGCTATGGTTTTAAGATGGCTGATCGCTTTTGGACGGATGCCTGTGACTCCAGCTTTCTAGTTTCAGCATTCTATGCGTTACATGCGAGAAAGAGGCCTTGACATTGTTTTGTCGAGCAACGTTTCGGCGCTTAGAACGATGATCAGGCTGCCTCAAGCTTGCTAATAAGCGATCTCAAATTTGAGTAATAAATAGAAGTTTGAGGCCGCCTAGTCCATGGGTCCATGGAAACGTTATGGACTAGAATTTGGTGTGTATCATTTTCTCATAAGTATTGCAGAGTTTCACTGAACGATTGTGTTGTGTTGTCACTAGACCATTTGTGATGCAAAATTGTGCTGTACTATCTAGAATAGAATCGATTTGTACGTATGATAAAAGAGACTAAGGTAGGGTAGCGCCTCTTGGCTAGAGCAGATCGGCTCTACGATAGTCTTCTGCGCTATGCTGTTGTTCATAAGCAAGTGGATCGCATGTTATTAGATAAACATTTTCTTTGATGTATAGCGATCATGCCCAAAGCAAAATATAGAATAGAGCAAGACGAATGTGGCTGTAAACGAAATTGTGAGAGTGCTAAGTTCTGTCGTGCTCCATATGTGTCGCCTAGTCAGTCATCCGTTATTGACCAAAAATGTGTTGTGACACACGTGACACACAAGTGCGTTCATCTTAAATTTACGGTTCTCCAGGGAAGGTGTTGTTTAAGGAGAAACTCCCCCGAGAGTGTTTTGCATTTTTTGTCTTATCTGCTGCATTGCTTTTCCAGCGTTCCGTTTCGCATTTTTCAGAGTAAGAAGGCTGTGCTGAAAGCAAAACTGTTCTTTCACCATGTCCAAGGGAAAGCACAAGAGTTGCTTATTTGGACTGTTACAGTATATGCAAACTTATATTTACTCAGGTTTTTCATTAGACTGATGCTTTTCTGATTTCTTAATTTGCTTTCTAGATGACTTGGAAATGGTATTTCGAAGAAATGTTCTATACTTTAGGGGCATTATATGATTGAGCATTTAAAACATTTATTAAGTGACCACACGGTTCGATGAGAAGTTACAGTTGACATATATGAGTGTTTTGTTCAAAATATTTCAAGCATCTAAAGAAACATGTGAAAGGTGCTATCCTTTCGTTCACTGAAAAAGAGCTCGTTCGAAACGTCATTCTTAACCGTGAAAATGAATTTGCAAATTATTAAATGGGTAAGAGGATCATAAAGCATGTGAAGTAGGAGCTGATAAGGTATATCGCGGACTGGTCTTCTGGGAAACACTTTTAGCTTAATGACTCTGTTTTAACTGAACTTTATTTGCATTAACGATTGATTCATTCGTTATTTACATTAACGGTTGATCGTTAGCCGTTGATGAACACAAAGCAATCGAAGGAAGCGGAAGTGAAGGCAGAATCAGTCGGCTCCTAGTGCGGTAGCATCGTCTTAATGAATTATGAGTGGATAGCATGAAGTGAGCAGTGCGGTGAAAGCCGTTCATGGAATGAATCACTAGCGCAGCTTCACTAACGAAGCGGCTGAACTCGATGTAACAAAATGATTTCGGAACCACTGGGTTATGTTAAGATACGACAATAAGACGGAAATTAAATCTCGACAACAAGGGTTTCGATTTAAAGCTCACACGCATAAACACAGTTCTGTTCAGGAATATTGAATAAAATAGATTAACACATGAGACGATGAACAACAGAGTGAAAACAACACCAACAGCTATTAAATAATGCGGTCCCACGCATGTTCATAATGTGGCCTACCACCCTTTTATATTTGGTCTCCAAGTTGTTCATATTTCCGCTGCATTGCAAATGTATTTTACTGGGGTGGGCAAAAAGTGTCGTGTCTACAGACGAATAATATTTGAATAGTATCAATATTCATTGATAAGAGAATGACTTATAAATTTTTGAGTTTTTGGCAGGTTTGCATAATTGTTTCCCCTTAACAGGATTCATTCGAATACTTTCAAATTATGCAGCAATTCTTGCAGATATTAGGAACTCGAGGTGGTTTTGGATAAAAGGTTCTAAACTACTCTGTCGGAAACATGGCTGGAATTTCTCCGGGCATTAAAGTATACAATGCGCAACGCGTGCATACAGTGCTTGATGTGGATATAAAAAGCAAATTGCAATGAAAAAATTCAACCCAGTGCATCAAGCTCGTCTCTAAAAGCTGGAGGCGCATCCATCCTCTTCACTTTTCTTCAAAAAAGCATTGTCTCGTCAAACTGTTCAGCGCGACTACTTGCTAAGATAATGTTTGCTTCTTTAACGTCGCATTTTTTTTTTTCAGTGTTTCAAATTCCGATCGCTAGTGTTTTATCACACAATTTCATTTTATCGTTGTGTCAGGTGAGCGGCAGTCAGCGTACTGTTATGTTCGTTTCACTTTCGTAATCGCATTCTTTGTTTCTTTTTATGTTTACCGCTGTTTGTAGGACGGATTAACACGTATATAACTCTTAATAATTCAATCGTTCCTTGTACTTATGGGCGCGAAATAGCATAACTCTAGAGCTTCCATCGCATCGCTACGAGTACATACAGGAGGGTACGGGCTGATCGGCAGGTTCAGAAGAGACTGAATTATCTGAAACGAGAATTACGTACACGGGTAAATCTTTTTTGGGTAAGCTGTTTAAAAGGAAAAAAATGTGTTTTAAGTGATAACTTAAAGTGATAAGTATTATGATGTAAGTTTTAATTTAGAAATGCAAATAACTGCAATAAATTTGTAATTGGAAATGTTGTGCTAATAAATTGTAACTCTGGTGAAAATGGTTTTGATAATTTGAAACAATATTAAATGATAAAAGTGCTAGTAAAAAAGATGCAAACAAATTAAAGTGATAAACTAAGTGATGAGTGACGTAAGTGATAACTTAAAGGTCCAGACACTATTGTGCAACAATGTGACCTATAAATCTAATTTTCGTGGAAGTTACGCTAAGAGGTGAAGCGACATTAGAGTGATGTTAAATGTGACCTTTGTTAACCGTAAGTAAACAAAAAGGCCATAAAATAGTGCGCGTCTTGATTTCGCTCAGGAGTCACCTCGAGCGGATACATTATCAGCTTTATTCTTTTAGGATCACCTCAGCTATTCTTTCTAGATACTTTTTTTTTGCGCAACTTCTAAGCTGCATGCTTGGTTCCCTTGATTTACTTATTTATTTTTGTTTCATGAAAGCCATGTAATGAACTTTTATCTAATTGTCGCATGAAACGGGTCTTTTCTTCGTTGATTATAGGCAGATGAATTCATGCATTACCATCATACATACCACAGTACCGGTAGGTAAAACAATCAGTTACTGAACATTCCCAAGCATCTGGGGCACAAGAATGTGCACAGTGACCTAGTAGATCACCCCAAATATTACAGAATCAGACAAAAAATTTTCTGTGCATTTGTTGGATTCGGGTGGAATTACCCATCAAAGGCAAAGAATGATTACCGCTTTGCAACGCTGATAACGCCTTCAAACGAATGTCCATATCAACTAGCTCGTTGAGATTTGCTTAGAGTAACCCAAAATGGTATTTTACTTTCCCCTAAACTTGCACTGATTAGTGTGCAGTTAGTGCTGACTCAGTTAACAATAACCTACTCTTTAATATCTTTCTGTTTGATGCAACCTTCATTTTATCTCGTACTCCACGACGCCATATTATAATTGCCATACAACAGCTTCGCGAAATACAATAGCTATGGCGGCATAATCAAGCATTTCTCACCAAGGTTAGCATAATTATGGTGGCGTCATCGGTCGTGACGTACCGTAGGATGTATCTGCGACCAGGATGGCATCATAGCCACTTTCCGTCGGGACCCGCGTTAGGATTCCGATAATGGTATCGGCAAACCGCATTCGCGCAATCAGGCCAAATCGTAGGTCAAAGGAATTAGTAACCCAGAATTGTGACGTCATCGCTGTGACGTCCTGGTAGGTATTTCAGGCGTCACTATGACGTCATGATAAAACAGGAAGGAATGGCTATACAACATTTGAATCGATCGAACCAGGTCATTTTTTTTATAATTGCACTAGGCCAAACATTTCAAATCTGTTTCAAAACCGACGGGACAAATCTCAGTTAATCGTGACGTCACGGTAAGTGGCTGGTGACGTAATCGGTCGGCCGTGACGTCACGGTGCTCACCTCGTTACCCGCGTGACGTCATCAACATATCGTAGGGTGACGGCAGGTGAGCGATGACGGTATCATCTCAAAAATGAGGTCACGGTCGGTGTTCGTTGTGGCTGACGTCAAATGACTTCCTGGCTAACGCAAGCTGATGCCAGGATGGGTTTTTGACGATCTTCTAATCAATTAGAATGAGTTATTGCCAAATGCTCGCCAACCGATTAATTAATGAAAAGCAATCAGGAATAGCTTCGGTGATTAATCGCTGAGAAGAGGCGCAACGTTCAAGACACTGGTTGGCATATTTTCAAAGTGGACGTCATCCAGTGACTGCATTCATTATCAACAACTTTTTCGAGTCTTCGAACTGCTGTCACAACATCGTCGACGATTGCTGTCGCCATCGGAAACGATGATTCTCCCAGATGTTTTCGGCAGCACTGCTGCTGTTTTTGTTGCCTTCATCAGCCCAGTCGATATCTCCAATCACCATCAGGAACATTCCTGCGCTACCCGTCTCCTCTAGCGTTAGCAACACTTTTGGCCATTACCGTTAGAATTTTGGATGTTTCCAAGCTGTCTCATCAACGATATGGGAGCGCATTTTGCTGTAATTGTAATCATGAGTTAATAGGAAGTCGCTACCTCCTTGGGATGCCGGACAGAAAGTGTGCTAAATTGTACCTTGAGACTGTTAAATAAGTGCCATAGTAAGAATGTGTGATTGAACGATGCTTTAGAGGATGAAGAATAAACATACTGCAATTATCGCACGCTACTGGCATGGCGCTATGAGCTGAGAGTCGAGTAGTGAACCAATTCTTTTTGTCTAAGGCCTCGAACATTTTCGCCCGTATAGCAGCTTTCATGAAAAATGAAAAGCTTTTGGAAGAGGAGGTGAAACCTTCGTCTAACAACTGCCAAAATTCTTGAAAATAGGACAGTGTCGTTTGAAATGCAGCAATCGGCTTAAAAGATGTGTTGAGTTCCTGCTCAATACTGGCGAAATTTTGATAGCATATCGTTTACTTTGAGTTGGGAAGGCGTAAAAGCTCATCAGCATACGGCAATGCACTCAGAAAACTAATGTCCATTCGAATACATCACGATGTTTGAATAATAATTCGTTCAAAAAATACTTAGCGTTTCGAAATATATTTTGAAACTAAGGTTATCCACCTGGCAAATAATGATGAACTAGATTCCCAGAAAACTAGCAGCTGGTTTGAAGTAGAGCGTGATTTTTTGACTAATACGTGGTTAAGCATCGTCGGTAAGCATGAATATTTCCGAGAAAATATCACGTGATCGGAAAATGATTGTGATTTCTTCACTAAAATTAACAAAAAATTCTCAATGTATCTTTATGACATTGTCCTCAATAATAAAAGAAGGTAAGAAAGAAAACATAACTATGACATTATCCTCAATAATAAGAGAAGGTAAGAAAGAAAACATAACTTCTTAGCCTTTTCAAAAAAAGTGAGCACTTTAGAGAATGCAAGAGTTTTTGTTGTGAACCATTTGCGAGCGTCGCAATACTAAGAAGTAGCAAGTTTTCGATAAAACTGACGTAGAAAATGACGAAAGTTTGTAGGAATGGCGCGAGTTTACATAGAATTGAGATAATAATTTGATGGGCAGGCTGGAGAGAAAGCCGAAATTTTGCGGAAAAAATAAAAAAGATTGAAGGGAAATGATTCGAACTTGTTCAAGTAAACATTTTTTGAAAGTGTTTTTAAAGAGTGCAATTTCCTCGAGCAATAGAAGGCTCAGTGTAGCACTCCTAGGAGCTCTACGAGCGCCAACTAACAAATCGTTTTATGTTTTTGTTCCTTTAATTTATGCGCTATAGTCTATTATTTAATGAACATCTTCATTCACTGAAATTTCCGTTGAGATACAATGCCGTTTATCGCGAAACAGTAGCTAGTGTTACTAATCCATTGTCTGTGTATCAATCATTCCATGCCCCCCTTGCACACTTGCACACAAAAAAAGAAGAGGGATTTATAATATGGAAGAACAATTAAAAACAAACAGTGAATTTATAGCAGTAAAATTGCAAAGTATACCTCAACGATTCAAAATTATTATCCTAAACGATTTGCTTTAAAAGTTTTTGATGCTGCTGCAGAGATATGCAGTATACAAGTTTCGCATGCGAATAGAAGATCAAATGTCTTATCTAACAAGTTTTATGAAGGAGAAGCTAACAAATCGTTTCGTGTTCTTTCATGCTTCCATGCATGCACTAAGTTCGTATCTAAGACAACAATTTTAACGCACGGAAACATACAGTGGATAAAAAGGCGACTTGCGTGACAACACGCTGGACAAATATGGGCATTTTCTGATGTTATCAGAACGAACTAGCAATATAATTGCTATTTGAAAGCATAACTGGTTATAATTTTAAAAAATTTGTTGAAAAGCTACGGTAACCAAACGAGCAGCGCAAATTCCCCTATTGCTTAGGCAGCAAAAAATACACTGTGAAGGCGAAAAAAAGGCCTTTTTTTTCTCGAGTACTTCAGTAATTATAACTGTGAAAGCAAAGCAGAGGCGACACAGATGCATTTGATTCGTATGCATACATCCATTAGTAGCAGCTGATCACGCCTATAGGTGGTGATTACGGATGAACACTGCTATAGTAAAAGGGTTGCAGGTATGCGCTGTATAGTTCACTCACTTGCTGCTCTCTGCATGAAACGACTTTTGGATATTATATGCACCGCATTCGCGTTTTTTCTTGTCGAGGATGATGTTGATTCCTGGCTACTCTGATAGCTGGGCGTTTGTAGCCGCAATGTTGAAGAGCCATTGTCTAGGAATGCTGGACCTAGGCAAACAACCATGACATATTGTTTCGGAATGCCGGATTTGTACAAACAATAATGATTCCTCGTCTAGGAAAGCCGGATGTGTACAAACAATGACGACATTATCTAGAAATGCTGGATGTATACAAACAGTGATGATTCATTGTGCATGAATGCTGGATGTATACAAATGATGATGAATCAGTGTGTAGGAATGCTGGATATATACAAAGAATGATGATATTGTCTAGAAGTGCTGGATATATACAAACAACTGTGATTCATTATGCAGAAATGCCGGATGCGTAAAAACGAAGATGACTCAATGTCTAAGCCCGATGTATACAAACAATTGTGGTTCATTGTCTAGGAATGCTGGATGTATACAAACGACGATGATTCACTGCGCAGGAATACTGGATGTACGTAAAAATATAATGATGACTCACTGTATGGGAATGCTGGATGCATCCAAGCAACGATGGCTCATAGCCTAGAAATGCCGAACGTATACAAACAATGATGACATTATCTAGAAATGCTGGATGTATACAAGCAATGATGATTCATTTCGTAGGAATGCTGGATGTATACAAACAATAATCATTCAATGTCTAGGAATGCTAGGTCTGAACAAGCAACGATGGCTCACCATCTGGAAATGCTGGATTTATACAAATAGTGATGACTCAATCTGCAGGATTCCACGACGTATACAAACAATGATGACTCATTGTCTGGAAAAGCTGGATTTATACAAACAATGATGATTCACCATGTAGGAATGTTAGATGTATACAAATAATGATGACTAATTCTCTAGATAGAATGTGTGACAAACAATGATGATTCACTGCCTTGGAATGCTGGATGTGTAAAAGCAATAATGGCTCTTTATCGAGAAGTGCTGAATTCATAAAAGCAACGATGATTCGTGGCGTAGGAAAGCTTGATGTATACAAATATTGATAATTTATTTTCTGTGCAAGCTGGATGGAGAGAAATATATGCATGTGTTAAGTATGATGAATAATATTCTTGAGTTGTTGGCGATGTTAGTCTCACTTATCTTTTACTCTCCATTTTGATATTCCCCACTTTTGTGGTTAATTGCCTGAACAGTTCTCAACATCGACTACGGTCGGAAATTGGCTAATTTCTGAGTTGGGCGTTGTGTCATTGCAGAATGGTCCTGTCCTTTTTTATCTTGAATTCGAAGCAACTGACTTGCTGCGCGTAATTTTTGGTATTCCACATCTCCATCTCTCTTTCATTATCTGGTTCTCTGCGTTCCTCACCATTTCTATACGTTTGCCCGTCTTTTTCACTGCCGTTTACTATTTAATATAATCAGATGCCGCCGTTCACGATATTTCCTCTTTTGTTATTCGCGTATACCTTTAGGTGTGTGGTCTGCATAGCTCGTTATCGCTTTAGATATTCCATATGAAAAGTGGATTTCATTAATTTAGTAAAAACACTGTCACTTAACTACGGCAGAGGGATAGATACATCAACCACTTTTGGCCACTTACTAAAAGTGTAGAACGAGGTACTTACTTTTAAAGATTTGAATGTTAAGCAAACATTGTCAAGCTGCCATTACTTTAATGTACAATTTATGTGATACTGTCTTCTTGGCTATCAGATGTCGACACCTTAGCCTAGATACAGGTTTCACTGTAAAATACGTGTAACGCCATTCTCGCTATCATATAGCGTCACGGTATGCTGCGGTTGAGGACCCACTACTATAGTTGCAAGAACGTTGTTGGGCGGCACAAATTATTTTGTTTTGTTTTTTCGCTTCATTTGATATTCGACAAGGATAGAGGCGCTGGAAAAAAAAAACTAATCATTGATCGCTCAGCAAGCAGCAAAAATCGCAGTGTAAGACAGCATAATCGAGCGCCTATCGGAAGCGATTGAAGGCTAAGCGCAACCCACTGATAAGCTTATGGAGCTAAAGGACACAATAGCCAAGTTTAGCGTGTGGAGACACCTACGGCCTACCCTCATGAAGACCTCACTAATGTCCGTCAAGAACTGCGACTTACAGGAGAACAAGAAGTGAAATCTCGTTTTACTTAAGGCTCCAAATGTAGCTAACTAAGCATCAACAAAAACTGGCGATGAAAAGATGACCTCGAACATTTTCGATAAGAATTAGAGAAAACCTGACACGTCTAGCCCTACCAAAATCTTCTTTAGAGATAAACCTGTACCAGTTCAGATGCTCTCAACGATGCGCAAAAACTTATCTTCCAATATGTTCTTCGTTATCGTAGCCACAACCGCCGTTATTTTATGCTATGCGATCTTGAACTGGAATACGATGATCGCTGAGAGTGGTGTGAGCGAAATGAAAGAAAACAATTTGAAGCCATATTATGTGGATGAACACTTCTTAGAAAGAAAGTGACCTCAGGAGTAAATCGGCAACGACAACAGCGATTGCCCGCACAACCACACTGAGAAGAATGACTCCGGTGGTGACAATTACGACCCGTCAGCGACGCAAGCACTCCCACTTGACATGAATCCGGACCTAGAACGAACTTAGCCATCTCACCCCTCTCTCTCAGAAGGATGAAGAACGGTTAGTGTGGCACAATCGGAGTACGTCGAGCAACACCAGCTTTTTTACTTTATTTATTAATTAAATAACAAAGGAAATATAAATAAGAGCAAATATTAAATGAATAATAAATATTACGTAAACAGTAAATATAACCAAAGAAAAAGTTCTTAGGTAAATTTTATTTATTATATAAATGTTAGGTCCCTCTACCATGAAAAGTTCACTGAACCCAAGCAAGGAATTCGTGCTAGGCAAAAAACAGTTTTGAACAGTAAATCATAATCCTGGTACCTTGCGAACATACCTGCTCATCTGTTCTACATAGAGGGCTACGATATGATCAACATGTACAGAAAGACAGGTAGCACGTACATTCATGGAAGAGGCCTGGCTGTATGTATACGCAAAGACATTAAATTCAGGAGGCTTAACCATGATGTTGTTGCAGACTGCTCCGCTTATAAACAAATAGTCAGCAAAATTAAATAATTTTTGTTAGTTGTCTTTTATAATATTTTTACAGCAGAAATTTGCGAACGAAATGATTGCGGCCACTGATTCCTGTTTGTCAAATGCTTCTCTGCTATTATAGCAATCTTCACAGGAGATCTCATTGAGGATATTCAGAATGGTCAGCTGAAACAATTCATCTCTATCCGATACCTGCATAACTACTACACTCAGCCTGTACGCTTACAGCCCAATAATCGCCTATGTGTTACTTTGTCATGCCAACATCACTGCTGGTGCTTTGCACAGTCAAAATTCGCTATATACTGTGAACTGAGCGGCTTTACTGACTTCAACGAAGGGGACAACTGGGGGGAAGGTGTTCCTGTCCCGAGACCTTCGCAATTTTAACTTCGAAATTTTCCAGTGTGATTTAGAAGTGATTGACGGATCGACAGATCAAAGACTTTCATGGACACTGAAAAAGACGCATATGAAGGGACATTGCACTGACCGGCAAAGCAGATCGTTTTGACATGGTGAATGTAACAGCTGCGTAGCACTTAACAACGCTCACGATACATTTTCAATGGCAATTATTTGAGCGGCCATTGCAATGTCACGTTCGTTGTGCGTTTAGGCGTTCGTTGAGAAATTTGCTTACTCTTTCCTTAGACCTCTTTCCTTTAGTCTTTTGTTTTACTTCACCCATAGTCGTCGTACCTTTTACTTCCACACTTGACTTTTTTGCGGGAGGGGAAGGGGGAGGGTGCCGATTAAATAATTACTCGCTTGCTTGTTTCCCATCTTTCGTGTTATTTTGGAAAATTCATGTTCTGCTAGATTGTTTTACCTCGTCCCATTTATATATTCGTTGAAAGCCTTACAGCTAATCAACTTTTTTCACTTTATAGACCCGCTGAATGCAACAATTAGGTATTTCTTATAGGGTGCGCTTATCGTTTTCGTTGGCCACAGCGTTTGTTGGCAAAAAGAGTCGAACTTTTGTTGCAATAAACATTCCAACGATCATATGAACGATTTCTGAGATTAAGAGGAGTCTCACGGTCTTAAGTTGGAACAGCGTATTCATACAGCTTTTGGAAATGCTCTCGAAGTGTTTTCTGCATATTAAACTTTCACCGACTGTAGTGCGCAAATTTCTGACACCCTTTTTTCTATGTGACCATCCGATTTTGAACTTTTGGGTAGGTGGGGCTGTTAATATGCAGCTTCACCCAAAGACGAGCACATTAGAAACTTTTCACGATATTTGCATACTTGCCATAAGTTTATTTAAGCAATGTTGGACTCAAAAATATAGGCGTGTCGATTCCTAAACATGAAAGAACCTGAAAGCTATAAACAAATGGTTAAATAGATAGCTTGGTCGTAACAAGGAAAACAACATGTATGATGTTTCATCTGAAGTTTTGAATGATTACTTCGTCACTACCAAATCTTGCTCAGTTGTCGATCATTCATCATGCTTTGAGTGTGGTAGGAGTATCGAAACAATTAAGTTAATGCAAGTGAGGTTGCAATTATGTGCATAAGTGTTTGTCGCGTCAGAAGACGAATGCTTGAAGGATGTCTTTGGAAGGAGTTTTGACTTCCATATAAATGAAATTGAAGAAACTAAAACAATCGTCACTAAAATTGAAACAGGACAACAGCTTGCCATCTTGCACTAAGAAAGACGATCGGAATAGCGTTAGAAGCTCGGGACTGATTATGGCAAAAAAGAATTTCTTCTTGCATTATTTCGAAAAACTGCTTTTAAACCTCAGAATGTTGCACCCTTATTTGTAACTTGACACTACCGTTCTTTTGGCCGAGCGTATTGTGATATCGGGAAATAGATTTTACGTTGAGATAGTAGGGCCCGCGACCAAGAAATTGCATGCAATGTATAGGCGACAACGCAAAACAGTTGATAGTGTTCGGCTAATTTACAACATTCGCAAATTCGATCGCGTTAGCTCGTCCTGTTAACGGCTCAGATGGAGCAAAGTAGAAGCCCGTGTGATAATGCGTTCAGACAGCCGCTACCAAAGCAGCAGGAGACCACACCAGCAGCTCACTTGAGAACGTAATCCAAGAAAAACACCCAGTCCAAAACACGGAAAGAATTTATATAACTGGAGGGTCAAGCACTAAAATGGGACATGCGGAAGTTTAAGGATTCTTAAACAGCACCCGATGAATTTCTTTTCTTCCAGCCTGCTGTTTAAGTGCCTCCTGTTTCTCTCATCGCTTTCGCGCCTGAGCCTACTTTGTATCCCTCTTGCTTCCTTTATGATAATATTCGGCCACTCACTTGTGCTATTCCTAAAGTGATTCCTTAGTTAAAAGGATCTACTGGGCAAAGGGACAAACACCTAAACGCATATGCTTCGTAATATAATGATATCGCCCGGACGTCGCAAATTGCAAATTTGTGAAAGTATGTTGCAATACTGCGCTTTATAAAGTACGTAGCAAAGTACGTTGCAGTGAGTTCCAGCAAAAGGCAGCATTTTGACTGGTTGGTCGCAGGCGGCAGAACTGAAGTTTGAATTCAAGTTGTCTGCTCGTACGGATAGCGCATGTATTGACAACGACCAACAACGTTCTCAGAAAGCGTCTGCTTTAAAAAGGTGACAACAGTGCACGGCGATATCGTCGCCCTTACCCGAACTCTGATGTTCTTGCATTGCAAAAAGGCTTACTTGCGCACTGTGCTTTTGCTTTATACCCGGTTCTGTCCTTCATGAGGAATATTTGTGCAACGTGCAGACTTCCTCAAAATACTTTTGAAATGCGCGTTTTATGAATCGACTTGAAAAATCATTGAAGGAGTATTTTTGAATCAATTCTGAGATTTTCAAAAATTTATCATGCCCTTAAATCATATCCTTAAAAGTTCTAAGCAAAAAAAAATTGCCAAATAAAGTGTTGTTCGTAAAGCGTTCCTGCGAATTTCCAAGCAGCAGTAATTTCTGAACTTTTTACTTAAGTTTTGTACTCAATACAATGTGATGTTTAGGTCTTCATAATACACGATGCTTAGTTTACCAGTTATGAGCATTAAAAATTTTGATATTTTGGGGATCGATAGTCTTGGCTGGTCGATCTCTTTCGCTGTCCTCCATGACACATTGTAAAATTTGCACACTCGAGCAGTTTAGACAACAAAAACTTTGAATTGCAACTTACTATGTTTCGCATGAAAAATAAAATATTCAACACAAATAGTCCAATGGCCATTTTTTTTCTACCCTAACTGTATCTGTCATGCTAACTGACCGTTTGAATTTTCGAAAGTGACCTTGCATTCCCTTGTTTGCCTTGAGGATCATCTGGCTTTCAAATACAGCAAACGGCGGTACAGTATCGGCCTAAAAATAACCTCGATCAAACTCAAATATGCAAACGGTATGACGAGCTTTCAACACTTTATGGATCATACGAAGTGTTACTTGAACATCGAATGAACGTATGGTTGTATTGAGAACGCAAAACACCTTGAAAAGGATCACGTTACTTGCTCATAACAACATTGTGATGTGTACTTTCATAAAACTCGCTATTGTTGCTCGCTTACAATCTTATCTCTGCACTGCGATACAATCGCATTACGTTCTATCATCGTCTGATCACATTTCCTGCATCGAATATTTTAGTAATTTTTTTCTCAATGAAGTGGAATGCTCATCGCAACGTTATGCGCACGTTTATGTTTTCTTTTTTCTCTGGACCACATCGTGTTGAATTCTTCGCGTTTCTACGGCTACTTGTTCCAGTTCTTCTAACCTCTTTGAACAGCATGTTCGGTCTCGCTTCAGCTAAAGAACGGGTCGTTTTGATGAAGATTTTTTATTGGACCAACCAGGAGTTCGCAGATTTGTCCAACCTTCTTGCCTGATCCGCGATAAAAGCACCCTTTTAGCAGATTGCTTCTACAGCGAATTGGATGGATGAAAATACAAATGCGTCAAAGGCCGTTCCACTACTTGACCAATAATTCGACAGTGTCGTCGTTTGCATTGGTTAGAGGGCATTTGCTTGCTTGGGTGCAATCTGTGAGCGCCCATTACATTTCTTTTAGGAGATATGCGCGAGTTTTTCCCGCTGATCGCCTAAGAAAGTCGAAATATTTTTGGTCTTTAGCCTAGGGTGGTGGGGTGTTAACAAAGTCATTTAACAGAAGTGCGAAAATTTCGAATCGTTTTCTCAAAAACGCTTTGAATTTAGTCTTCCAAAAGTATTTCCTAACCCGTAGGTGACTTTTTCGATCGAGGTATTTTGGCAACGAAGTGTGGTAGTTATCATGCTGTGCACTAAAACAAGAGTCAATTTGTTGGGTAAATGCGCACAGATATATGTATATGCAACACGCCTCAAGATGTTGTTCGGGAGGGTTGCTACGGTATGATTGTCATGCTTTTCATATGCCAAAAAGCTGTTTTAGGTGAAACTTCAAATGAAAATGCGTGAAGATCGAAAAGCTTGGAGTCTTTCGATCTTCAGTTCTTCAGCTGATTTTGCATCGCTTAACAGAACTGCTGCCGTTAACAAAATAATGAATAAATTATATATCCACCGCTTAAACTTCGAGGTCCAGATCAACAGCGAATGTGGATAGCAACCTGAACTGTTTCGCTGGTTTTATTATTATTATCTATGCCAGCGATTGATTTGACGCTTTTATTCCTTTAGCAAACGTCCATGCACGTGGCCGAAACTGCATGGTAAACCTGATTAGTCCTGTAACTTTTATCGGGTTTTCTTCACATCAAGAAATTGAAAGTGACGAATTTTTATTGCGAGTTTTGCTGTGTAATTTGCCGTTGTGTCATTTGAGCAAGGTTGACTCTGAAAGTTTGCATAAAGTACATTTTGCGCTACCCCAATATTGCGCTTGTATAGTAGTTGAAGTAACACCATTAGAGTTCTTCACGACCACTTCACTGCGTTGTGCATAAACTACGACTGCATCATGGTTTCCCCTTCAGTATTCATACTCAACAGTGAATTGTACAAACGTTTTCCATTCATATGTGTGAAAGAGAGATATGGATGAGATCGTTTTTACACTACTTCGTCATACATCTCTCGAATGCCTTCCATCGCTAGACATTTTATTCTTCAGTACGTTTGCTTGATGCTTAACTTTGATTTCACCTTTGTTCAGCAACTGCTTGACAAGTTTTTTCCAATATAATGTCGCCTATCTATGAACCCCTGTCGAGGCTTGGTCATATTTAAACGTTTCACGATTAGTAGATGGCGAGCATGCAACTCTAGGAAAGTGTAACAATCTTGACTGGACATAGTAGCTTAAACTGAAGAGAAATATCGATTATCTTTTCAGCACTAGTTTTGCTTGCATGAAGAACTAACTGTTCGTTAATGGGCAATTAAAATTTTACTTCTCTATGTCCAAACAGTAGATAAGCGATGAAGTGCCTTACATTTGTCATTTTCGATATCATTCATTCGTCCTGTTGCTTCATATACTGTTTTTCGATCACTACAGGCAATCTTTTATGGGAAATTCTTCACGAACGTTTCGATCGCAAATTGTGACTTCAGTTTATAAGATTCGATTTTCGATTTATGCGAACTTCTGCAAAACCGTTGATCGTCTTCACAGAAATTCAATAATCTTCGTGTTTTTGCAGTAAGTAGTTCAAGAAGATGCAAGAAGATTTCATGCCATAAGCTCTCTATTTTTGATTTCAGAAGTATCCATTGGTGGCGCTTACGAAACCGACTAAGAACGACAACACACCTATGGACAATGTTGAACGATTGAGATCGAAATTTTACATACGTAGCGAGCTGATTCGTTGCGCAATCGCTGAATTCTTCTGTACAGCTCTACTTACGGTATTCAAATGCAGTTAGCAAGACCACTGGACGCGAGCACATTTCAAAGCATCATCCGTAGGAGTCGCAGCTGCACATAATTGTTTTAATTTTTGCTCTTGCTAAAAATTAAAACAGTTAAACACCTAACATTATCCAAAGGTGTTTTAATTGTTTTAATTCTTAAGCACATTTCAGCAACATTTCGACGACCCCATGTCGGCCGAGATGCCGCTACAAATGCTTGATTTATTTAATGAATGTTACTCCAATAAAATTGGAATATCAAAGAAAAGTTGTCCGGATCGGTTGCCCACTTTGTTCTTAGTCAAAACAAGCTCATCCGATGCCGACTGGTTGAGAACAGTCTAATTACAGTTTGGTGGTTGCTCGTCGAGTGCACAGTATGTTCTTTCGAATCAGGCGAACAACGCCTGGATTGGCGTGAATCTCGGATGGGGTTTTGCGCTCATCTTCGCTGTCTATGGAGGCTTCAACATTTCGGGTATGATTATCGCACCAAATTTGCTTATGAGAAGACCAAAGATGCCTTAGAAAATGGAATGCATGCTTAACAACTGTGACATAACTATTTATGCATAAGGCGCTATATTAACAACTATCAACAACTATTTATGCTATATTAACTTAACTTAACAACTATTTATGCATAAGGCGCTATATTTGAGAAGAGCGAAAGAAGTCACTGTCCGTTGTGCATGTAGGTGTCTTGCAAACAGGAAAAAAAATTCAAGGCACGCATGAACCTAAATTGCGTCTCTTATTTTTGAGGATTTGCTGCTGTAACCGCTGATGACCACAATCCTCTCAAACTCTTCCACAAACAACCAAACATGTTCTAGACATTTAATTTATTTTCTGTTGCGATCAATTCACTTGTTGTTCCGTGGTTTCGACGAGGAACAGACCCCCACTGGATGACACCTCATTTTCGTACCCCGGCATACTAATGAATTTCAGTTCTCATAGATCTTCTGGAATGCAACTGATGAATGTTTTCTTCCTGATTATATTGAAATCGATATTAGTGCTCCATAGAAAAAAAAAAACACCTACGCTATCAGTTTGGTGTTGCAATTTCATTTTACGGAAAAGTGTTGTCTTAGATTTTAAGTACAACGACAAGTATGCGTGTGTCGTTTTGCATCACTCCACTTGTTGTCTCCTATGTCTCTTGTGCACTCATAAATTAAGAACATGTCTCCTCGAATATGAACTGTCGTCAAAAACCGAAAGCTCTGACAGTGATTCTTAAACTTATCCTTAGTGAGGGGTCCTACCGTGGCATCCTCATAATTGAACAACGGGGTGGTGTGTTTTCTATCTTGAACTGAACAATGGAATGCGTAGCAAGCTGATTTTGAAAGGGAAAGGACAGATAAAAACGAAAGGCGTTTTGAACGAACGGATCTTTTAACGTGGCAGCATGAATATGCACGCCTATAAAGCAAAAATTGATCAAAACAAGTTGCTTGTTATACGCATTCTTCGCCTTTGAATACTCCATTAATCAAATCTGTCAAGGTAAATTCCGCCACTATCCCTTACTTTTGACAAAACCACCATTGACCCTCCAAACTACTCCTGTTAATGATAGCGTCGGAGCAGGAGACGATAGGAGGGCTTGGGCCGATTGTAGAGTTAAGATGATGTGAGGGAAGGCTAGGAGGATGGGAAGGGGATCAAATTCTTAAACGGATCGAATTTGACGAGAATTTATATGAAGTATCAAAAGTAGGAAAAGGAGTTTTGAGTAAAGATCGACTTCACTAAGGCTTGTGTGAACTTCGACTTTCAGAAGTGAGGAGGGATGGGGAGAGTAAGGTGACAAATCGCATAAAACGAAGCTTTAACTGAATGCTCGGTTCGTTGGTCGATGAACTCACTGGCGAATATAGCAGCTTTCTATCAACTTTGTGAACATTGGCGATAATGTTTACCCGCTCATTCATGCTATCCTCAACGAATTTAATGAACACGCAAAAGACATTGTCGCCGTCAGACTGAAAAAAAAAAACAAATTAATAACATATCTGTCACGAAAAAAAAAGAACAAACATTTCAGTTTATTCCGCTTCAATTCAAAGAAGTCGCGCAAGCGACCGAGTCAATGCGGTCAGCTAAAATCTGAAATTCCGTTTATCGCAGGCATTTGATGAAACTGGCGGTTTTCATGAGCGAAGTCACCGGAATAGAAATCGTGCCAGCTTTCCAACACATATTCAGACTTGTTCTTAATTAAATGATGTCTACTCTAATCAACCTATACAACTGCCGGGCGATGGGGGAGGGGGGAGGTCAGTAACAAATGTTCCTCTGTTTGCCCTGTTGCAGTAACCTGATAGTTTCAAATAAATTTACAAACGCATACTCGTTTGTGGGCTTTAATAGGGTTTGCTAATGCAATTCACCGCAAGCATACGAAATGGCTTTAATTGCAAATGGGTTTAATTAATTTATTTAGATGCGTTGAATAATTTCGATGGAGGCGTGCGGTACGTTTCAGGACCGTTAGCGACAGCTGGTATCTTTGCTACCTACCCTAAGGACTACCTCTCAGTTGTTGGTGGGATCACTGACCAGGTGTTTGGAAGTTTGTTTGCTGTCGACCTGAACACACCTGAACATACACAGCTACAAACACGTTGAAAAGGTGGTAGCCTGCACGGGGAGACAAGTTGCGATAATGTTGCCTGTGCTTACATATTTTAAGTATGACCAAGAGACTCTTTTTTATCAATTTGGTAGCGTAATTCTCTGCAAGGCCTGGCTTAAGCCAACGTTCCGGTTCGCGTGAAAAAAGAACATTGAATTCCGACAGAATAGTTCGCTATAGTTTTCGGTCATTCTAGCGCTTCCCCTGCTGGGCGGTTTGACTCTCTAAATTTATTTTAACTTCACTTTCTCCTAATTTTTCGTCATATTTTGATGAGTTTGTTCATTTCAACTTTTGACAAAATGGATCATATATTTGAGGTGTGCGTAGCTGAAAAGGAACGCGCATTGATAATGTGTTCACGGACACGAGATGTGCGCTTAAAGGGAATTCCAATTTCTTTTTGATCGTTTGCACTTGCTTCGAAAGGTTGTTTTGATACTGAGTTGACATTACATAGTTGCACAAAAGATATTTGTAATGCTTTGCGTGCTTTCAATGACTATGTCAACGAACAATAACCGTTTCATGTACTGCTTTTAAAAGTGATCATGCAGAGTACATACACTTTGTTTGGGTCATCAGTTTACTCTTAGATCTTCAATATTTTTGCACGAATATGATAAACAGATCTACAGTTGGGAGATGGAGAATTATTGCCTCGTAAAATAAATCAATATTTCGTGCTCTCGGAGTTGTTACACCGTCTAAAAACTGTGTCATTGCCTATCACCCAACAATCTATTCGCATTGTCTTGACACCTTCAAGTCGTAGACGCTAATTGACAGCGTTCGACACGTACTTTTTCTTGCTCAGCAATTGCGCTTTCAATTGTGCACTTTTTTTGGAGAGTTTCGAAAATTATCAGCGATGTTTTAGGTTATTGGAACAGCGTTTCTCTGTATATGCGTATGCCTCATAACGGATAAAAACAACAAAATTCCAAGTCATCTGCAGCCATTATTGATCGGACTAGTTGTTGCATTGATCGGAATGTGTATCGGAATGAATAGTGGATATGCGATCAATCCGGCGAGAGATCTTGGTCCAAGATTGTTTACGCTATGTGGAGGATGGGGATGGGAAGTTTTCAGGTACGCTTATAGCAGCGTAATTGAGCGTTGAAAACAACAAAGGTTATACCTGCTACACAATACGTCTTCTAGAGCTCTTGTGACACTCGCAAAGAGCCAACAGGAGCTCGGATGCGCGGCAATACACCCGTAGATAAACAGTGACCATAAATCGTTTGCAAGATTTGCTTAGTTTTAAGTGTTTACTACATAACATGGATGCTTCCAGTGAACACTGTGCTGTTATAACACAAGATTGGCAGCACCAGAAACAATTGCAGAGAAATATACTTAGAGCTGTTTTCAGTGCGGCATGTGCTCAAAAATTGTCCAGTAGATGAATGACAGTTGAAAAAATAGTCACTAGCAGCTTATTGTGGTGCATTTTCTATATTCATAGTTTGAAATTGCAAAGCGGAGGGGCAAATGAAGAAGTACAAATAGGTTTCGATTGTGGAACCTTATAGGAGCTCACGATGTTTGGGAGGTGCGCTTTCCACATATTTCTATGCGCTTTAGCAAACTAGCTTTTATCAAAACCCATCATGATGTTACGTCGTTTTGAAATATTCGATTTTTTCTGAAGAACTAACTATACGTGAAAACTATTCGATTTTACTAGCTTGCGACTTACTTTACTTCCAACCATTTAGATTCTGTTTGAAAATACTTCTGGGCGATATTCTATTGCAGTAGGAACAAACTCGGTTTTTTTTTTTTAGCATGTATCGGCACTAAGTATTTCAGCTATCGCAATTACAAGTGGTTTTGGATACCACTATTGGGCCCTATGATAGGAGCAGTTGTTGGCGCATGGATATATGTGCTATTTCTTGGTACGTTGTTTAAGTACCTTTCACTAGTCGAATGACTGATTATACAAAGGTGGCGGGAACTACGTGAAATGATTTTTGTAAGATTTGCTTAGTTATAAGTGTTCGCTGCATAACAAAATTTATATATGGATGCTTTCGGTGAACATCGAGAAGCGAGATTGTAGAAAACGTTCCGTTGCGGAAATTTATTTGACATTGCGATATTAGGAATATGTAAATAGCGATCATTTTTTTGTGGTTTTGAGAATTCGCATTTGCAAAGAGCATTACGATGACGAGTCGTCCTCGTCGCCATCTGTGCGCACGCTTGTGTGCACATTTATCTGCCCATCAGTTTTGAAAAATGACAACCGGTGAAAACAGCGTTGTGGAGTTTAGTACATATATGTGTTATTCGTGTCCGCCTAGTAGGAACGCAGGTTCTATTTGACAACGGTCAGTCAGCACGCATATCAGACTTGTTGCTTTTCTTTATAGGCATCCAAATGACGGCAGTAAACAGAGAGCTGCTTATGGTTGCAAAGCGCAACAACGAAACTGTAAGGACACCAAGCATAACAACGAAAGTGGAAACCAGTACGAAGATGAACGATACTACTATGACGAATTTTAAGTTCGTTTTATTAAAAGAATTGCAAGCATAATTTTAAAAAGACAAATATCACTTTCCTATCGCCTAGATTTCCCTACCATATGTATTCTCGATAGTTCCTTTACACTCCACTGCTTTTTCTCCTTTTTCCTGAAACGATCATAGAGAGGGACACAAATTTTTTAAGTTCGAACGATAAAGTTCGATGTATTTCCTCGTTGAAAACGATTCAAAGAAATCTCGACGCTGCGCAAATAATATCGAACAATTGACAGCAAATGTTTCAGTGCATTTCCGGCCAACTGTTGACCTAAAAGGCCCTCCAGAACGCATCAGAGCCAATTCTTTACTTCCTCGTTTATTCAAAGTAACAAACAGCATAATCTTTTACGTCACGTGGCCGTTTCGATCTCTCAGGTGCATCAAAGTCGTCTTCTACCACATTAGTACTGGGGTAGCCCATGCAAAGAGATACTGCATGCACGGATGCAGTACTCATAGATGCTGCATTACTTAGCCATAACTCGGATGTCTACAGACTTTCAACGAGCAAGGCGTTCTTCCATGGTATAGAGGATGGGAATCGCGGAAGCCATAGGTAGTCCTTGTGACCTACTTTATATTAGGAACAGCCCAGATCACAAGTTACCTAGCGTATCTCCTCAAATGATTGCCAGTAGATATCAAGTGATAGCCTTCGTCAGCCTTGTATCTTTTCGATTTCATATTCTTGTGATCTGGATAACTTGCGTTGATTTTTTTCAGCAGAGAGACAAAGAATCTGCCGAGTGTTTGAAGAAGTATAGAACTTCAGTTCGAGGGTAAGTGTGGATAATAAATGGCTTCCAATGTTTTCTACTATACGTATCAGAACCAGCTTGCTTTGGACACATGAAGACAACAATGAACTGAAGTAAACGCTAGACGAAATGCCCTTATAAAATTAACAAGAAAGGCAATTTCCAGTCCACGGAACGTTCGAAATAAATGCCACATAAGTGAGTGAATGGAACGGCAATAATCAAAAATTTCAGAAATGTCTCTCTTTTCAAATAAATGACTCAATTGAGCGGCCACTAATTTCTGCATTGTAGCTAATTTGCAATTCACAGACGCATTATGACAATGTCATACCTATTTATTTTGGTGTTTTTCTCTTTCCAGCCGGTAATCTCAACTTGAGAGCCCCTGAAGTTAACGTTAGGAGGTTTAACAGATATAATTCACTCTTATGGGGCCAATTATTATAAGCAGTTGGAAGCCAGTATATCAACCTCTGAAGAATATATTTCTTGAAGAGGCAAAAAAATTCTATACATTTTCAACTGGCTGGATTTTATGGTCACGTGACAGAAATGAAACAAAAAGTTATTTATCCACTTGTGCACTCAGTTTCAAACCAGCACACCCTTAAAAAAAGGCGTGAACGAATTGAGTGCATGATGGAGTCGCAAAACAATTAAGAATGCTTGCCAGGTTCGATCGGCGAGATATGCATGCGTGTGTTTTGGTGGCTCGCACATGCCACCTTCCAGTTTCATAAGTTGGCGAATATTTAAGCCTTATTCGACCCAACGGCTTGCACAAATTTTCCACTAAAGATTTCTTTTGTGCGACAGAGATCATGAAATATGCAATCTGGCCCGTTGCAAGAAGCATGCAAACTCACTACCACACTTATAGGCCTTTAACTTCCATTAAAGCCAATGGACTACGTCCAAGCTGATTGCATCGTGTGAAATAATTCTTGCAAATTGCATGGTTACTGAATTGAGCATACCGGAGAGACACAGTTACATAATCAAAACGGCGCATCTCGCTGTCCGACCTTACGTCCTTTCGTTCTGTCTGAGCAACATTTTCCATACTTACATAGTGTGAAATGGTTCGTTTCGCGGCTGCTAAAGGTAAATTCAACATCCCCGTCCCCATTCCGCCCACCACTCTCACCCCCCCCCCTTCCCGTACTTTCAACAATGGAACCTTGCAGCGCGTTATGTCTGGTTGCCACCGTTCATCGATTTTAAAGAAGCCGGAAGATGAGCATTCCCGATACTTTAGCGCTATCCGTAAACTTTGATGCATCCATAAACAAAGTGGCCACAACCGCCGCTCCAGACTACTTTTCCTCGTGAATCATTATTAGGACTCATACTTAATGGTAATTGCTTCGATACCATTTTACCGCAGCATATTCGCCGTAGCAATCTGAAATTATAAGAAGCCGCTGTTCGGAATGGATGCTAGTGATTTCAATGGTTTTAACCAGTGGGACTATTAGCAGCTGTGTTCCTCATTACGTGCTGCTAAATGGAAAGTCCCTTTGTGCTTGTGCACCAAATTGTACCGTGCCTCATTACTGCACTATATTGTCTAGAAACCTCCTTATCTAACATGTGGAGAAAAAAAAAAGCGATCGTTTTCGTTTGGTGATCTTTTCAGACTTCTTAAAAGTGAGGAAATGCCTAAGCACTCTTTCTTGCAAATAACGATTTAACCTTTTTACCACATCCTCAGATTTCTGCATTTTCCACCATCCGTCATTTTATCAGCCATCCATCACTTTATCATACCATAAAACATTTTCCATTTTGGCATCTGGCAAAACTGACATTCCATTTAGGACAGTGCAACCTCGTCTAAGTTAGCTGTCATATTCTTCGGGCCCGACGATTTTATTACCGCTCCTCATTTGCTGTATGCTTTTTTTGGGCCAATCGTGCGCCTTCTTTCAACAGCTTTATTCGACTCAACGTAATAATGTTACCATTTTCATGAGCTTCATTTGTTTGGTAATAAAATCTAAATATATTTTCACATGCACATCGCATGATATATGCTAATTTATATCCTCCACACTCCAGATATGTGTGGCACGAATTCTTGATCACATAAGCGGAACAGAATGAACGGAAACTATATAGTGTTCAGGGAAAAGAACGTAAGAAATGGGGGAAAAAATAATTTAAAAAATGAAATCATAATGTGCAATGCCATCATAATCTGCATTTGCAAATTGCAAAATTGAAATTTGCGTTATTTGGGAAGCAATTTCTAATACCTGCTGGTTTAATAGGCGTTTAACTAAAAACGCATATCGTGAAAGCTCCCCTAGCAAGTATTTTGCACATACATATTCAACCGAACATTGGCATGATGAAATCGATCGCATTGAAGAGGATTACTGTTTTATTTGCAGCATATGTGAAGAACTCATTCGAATGGACCGCTAATCCCAAATCTATGATAATGAACGCTCGACATGCCATCGCATTGTGATCGTTGCTCTCAACTATTTGCATCACGTCACACTATTTGCGCTCGTCAATAAATCACTGTATTTTAAATTCTTCGTTATGTCGATGTTGCAATTCAATACGAACTAATAAATCATCTAAGCGAGTGGAAAAAAATTAAACGTTTTGCAATAAAAATAACTGAGGATGAGAAAAATTTTAAGGTATATAATATGCAACGTACCGAAGGTGGAAAAAAGTTCAAATATGCATTGGGGAACGTTTGAAAAAATCTGAAAAAATGTCGTAAGTGTAAAATTCTCGGCTTTTTTTGTAACCACAATTGATCTCGCTGGAAACGAATCTTCCTCAAATTTTTTTCTGTTCTACCACTTCGAACAGTCATTGCGGAGGGTGTTAGTCGGAATCGATTGCACACAAATTAGTAGAACATTGGTCTCGTTCTGCGCAAAAGAGGAGATTTGTTATGCGCTTTGCAAAGCGCATTATGGCAATCATTCACGATCGAGCACGCATGTAAACTGTGTGTCTCCCTGCGTGTGCGACAGTTTCAACTCTTAAACCGCTGAAGTTAGACTTACGAAATATGGGGGGGCTTATTATGTACACCTTAGGTCGTTTCTTATAATCGATTTCAAAACAGTCCACTGATTCTGGAGGTATATTAGTCCATATTAAAAACTGAGGAGAAGGGGAGGTGAGCGGAGCGGCCATAGTTTTTGAAGGAGTTGCATATTTTGAGTGGAGTCTACGATGGGTCAGCCTGCATATCGAATTTGTCAGATCGCAGACAAAAGAGTCTAGTACTCCATAGTAATCTTTATCTGTAGTAATCTTTAATCGGACTAGATAAAATTTGCATATTCTCGATTTGCGGGTAGTTTATGAAACCAGTTTGTTTAATGTATATACCATAGAACGCTATACCAAAGTTCCTGAAGTTCTAGCAACAGTTGCTTCAAGCTTAAATATTTCCACTTATGCGCTCTACTGGTGCCTTTCTTTGAAATCTGAAAATGATGATTATGAAAATTAGCAGTCTTTTCTATAGGCCTTCTGCAACCACAGCGATTTTTATTTCTCGCATCTGCACTAACTTGAAACGGTAGCATCGGCTTCGAGTGTTTGAAGAAGAGATTTAAACCCGAAAGTCGGATTCAACTCCAGCTCTATCAAATTCGACGTAGTTTTTCAGCTTATAGTTAGTTATTCCTTTATATTGCCTTGTGGGGTATTGCCCCCTAAACTGGAATGGAGAGCGCTTCCCTCGCTTCCTTCCCCTTCAATGTCAGAAACGAATTTTAGAACTTTATAGAAACAAATTTTTGCAAGGTATGGCGTTAAAATTGTGCTTGCAGCAAGTGAGCGACGTCTTTCGTCGCTGCAGAACGATTGTGAAATGATAATTTGTTTATGGGGAAGAGGACTGTGATACGAGATAGAGAACGTGATTTTGGTCTACCATTTATCGCATGCATGGCCCGAGTTCGATTTCTCCCTTCAACCGTTCCTCAAAGATTGTCATAGAGGAAGATCATTGGGATGATACGTTTAGAAGCAGCTTTAGTATCCATGATTGGCTTACATCAAAATACCTTCAACAAATGTCAGCCCGCAGATTTTGAAAGTGATTGACAGTCATTGGAAGCGCTTGAAACGGTGCAATAAAACGAATGGATTTTATTGAACAATTGCGGCCAATACTTCATATTCGCAACGATATCGCTCGATGTACACTGGCCGAGTTCTTTTGTACAGCACTTCTGATGGTTCGTTTTACAGCACAACTGTTAATAGCAGAGAAGTTTCCCCCCTTTGGAGCCCATCCAAGCGTTATCTGAATAAACGTGAAATTTATTCACATGCAGCCATAAAGTATTATTGTCTGCTTTGTTCGTTTTAATCACTTTTATATCCATTATACATATTGTATTTATCATACCTCCGTAATTATCGTACATTGTTTTCCGGACAACTGCGGTCGGCCAACTTTGAAACGGATTCTGGAGCCACTGGCTACAGCTATATCAATTCATTAAACTTGCCACCCTATTAAATCAAGTAGAATTTCAGAAGTCTGGAAAACTGAGGCAACCTAGCTGTTCCAGCTGTATCGCTCGAAAGTTTCTGTAGCAGTCAAATTTTCTATGACATGTCACGTTTTATACCAGAACATTTATTTCCACGTATTTCATTTTGCTAATTGATTTCAACTCACATCATTTTGTTTTGCTATCTATCGGTCATATATAACTCAAGGTGTGGTCGATAAGTTAGAAAACACTTCTCAACTATTTGCTTTAGTTAGGCGCTTAAGCGCGGAATGAAAATTTAGAAATTGCAGTTTTGTTTGAGCCAGTAAGTCATTTCATAACACTGCATGGCACTTTACAGTGGTTCAGGTGCAAAGTGTAATGCTTTACTTTTCGCAGCGCAAACGATGCATCAGAATCTCTTTAATTTTATACTTGCGCGGAAAATTCTATGTAATTTTCTGCGTTTCTAACTCTCAACATTGCCGCTTTTTCGATAAACTGAACGGGCAAACGCTGACCAACATATTGGACGTATATGCATATGCGATGGATGTTATGCGGAACAGCATGATATTCTACGTTGTGATTGGTCACAAAAAATTGCAGTGGCAGTCATCGTGGGGTCGGCTCCATTGTCCCCCAAGCAAAAGTCTTCGCATTAAATGAAAGTCCCTTTGTGCTTGTGCACCAAATTGTACCGTGCCTCATTACTGCACTATATTGTCTAGAAACCTCCTTATCTAACATGTGGAGAAAAAAAAAGCGATCGTTTTCGTTTGGTGATCTTTTCAGACTTCTTAAAAGTGAGGAAATGCCTAAGCACTCTTTCTTGCAAATAACGATTTAACCTTTTTACCACATCCTCAGATTTCTGCATTTTCCACCATCCGTCATTTTATCAGCCATCCATCACTTTATCATACCATAAAACATTTTCCATTTTGGCATCTGGCAAAACTGACATTCCATTTAGGACAGTGCAACCTCGTCTAAGTTAGCTGTCATATTCTTCGGGCCCGACGATTTTATTACCGCTCCTCATTTGCTGTATGCTTTTTTTGGGCCAATCGTGCGCCTTCTTTCAACAGCTTTATTCGACTCAACGTAATAATGTTACCATTTTCATGAGCTTCATTTGTTTGGTAATAAAATCTAAATATATTTTCACATGCACATCGCATGATATATGCTAATTTATATCCTCCACACTCCAGATATGTGTGGCACGAATTCTTGATCACATAAGCGGAACAGAATGAACGGAAACTATATAGTGTTCAGGGAAAAGAACGTAAGAAATGGGGGAAAAAATAATTTAAAAAATGAAATCATAATGTGCAATGCCATCATAATCTGCATTTGCAAATTGCAAAATTGAAATTTGCGTTATTTGGGAAGCAATTTCTAATACCTGCTGGTTTAATAGGCGTTTAACTAAAAACGCATATCGTGAAAGCTCCCCTAGCAAGTATTTTGCACATACATATTCAACCGAACATTGGCATGATGAAATCGATCGCATTGAAGAGGATTACTGTTTTATTTGCAGCATATGTGAAGAACTCATTCGAATGGACCGCTAATCCCAAATCTATGATAATGAACGCTCGACATGCCATCGCATTGTGATCGTTGCTCTCAACTATTTGCATCACGTCACACTATTTGCGCTCGTCAATAAATCACTGTATTTTAAATTCTTCGTTATGTCGATGTTGCAATTCAATACGAACTAATAAATCATCTAAGCGAGTGGAAAAAAATTAAACGTTTTGCAATAAAAATAACTGAGGATGAGAAAAATTTTAAGGTATATAATATGCAACGTACCGAAGGTGGAAAAAAGTTCAAATATGCATTGGGGAACGTTTGAAAAAATCTGAAAAAATGTCGTAAGTGTAAAATTCTCGGCTTTTTTTGTAACCACAATTGATCTCGCTGGAAACGAATCTTCCTCAAATTTTTTTCTGTTCTACCACTTCGAACAGTCATTGCGGAGGGTGTTAGTCGGAATCGATTGCACACAAATTAGTAGAACATTGGTCTCGTTCTGCGCAAAAGAGGAGATTTGTTATGCGCTTTGCAAAGCGCATTATGGCAATCATTCACGATCGAGCACGCATGTAAACTGTGTGTCTCCCTGCGTGTGCGACAGTTTCAACTCTTAAACCGCTGAAGTTAGACTTACGAAATATGGGGGGGCTTATTATGTACACCTTAGGTCGTTTCTTATAATCGATTTCAAAACAGTCCACTGATTCTGGAGGTATATTAGTCCATATTAAAAACTGAGGAGAAGGGGAGGTGAGCGGAGCGGCCATAGTTTTTGAAGGAGTTGCATATTTTGAGTGGAGTCTACGATGGGTCAGCCTGCATATCGAATTTGTCAGATCGCAGACAAAAGAGTCTAGTACTCCATAGTAATCTTTATCTGTAGTAATCTTTAATCGGACTAGATAAAATTTGCATATTCTCGATTTGCGGGTAGTTTATGAAACCAGTTTGTTTAATGTATATACCATAGAACGCTATACCAAAGTTCCTGAAGTTCTAGCAACAGTTGCTTCAAGCTTAAATATTTCCACTTATGCGCTCTACTGGTGCCTTTCTTTGAAATCTGAAAATGATGATTATGAAAATTAGCAGTCTTTTCTATAGGCCTTCTGCAACCACAGCGATTTTTATTTCTCGCATCTGCACTAACTTGAAACGGTAGCATCGGCTTCGAGTGTTTGAAGAAGAGATTTAAACCCGAAAGTCGGATTCAACTCCAGCTCTATCAAATTCGACGTAGTTTTTCAGCTTATAGTTAGTTATTCCTTTATATTGCCTTGTGGGGTATTGCCCCCTAAACTGGAATGGAGAGCGCTTCCCTCGCTTCCTTCCCCTTCAATGTCAGAAACGAATTTTAGAACTTTATAGAAACAAATTTTTGCAAGGTATGGCGTTAAAATTGTGCTTGCAGCAAGTGAGCGACGTCTTTCGTCGCTGCAGAACGATTGTGAAATGATAATTTGTTTATGGGGAAGAGGACTGTGATACGAGATAGAGAACGTGATTTTGGTCTACCATTTATCGCATGCATGGCCCGAGTTCGATTTCTCCCTTCAACCGTTCCTCAAAGATTGTCATAGAGGAAGATCATTGGGATGATACGTTTAGAAGCAGCTTTAGTATCCATGATTGGCTTACATCAAAATACCTTCAACAAATGTCAGCCCGCAGATTTTGAAAGTGATTGACAGTCATTGGAAGCGCTTGAAACGGTGCAATAAAACGAATGGATTTTATTGAACAATTGCGGCCAATACTTCATATTCGCAACGATATCGCTCGATGTACACTGGCCGAGTTCTTTTGTACAGCACTTCTGATGGTTCGTTTTACAGCACAACTGTTAATAGCAGAGAAGTTTCCCCCCTTTGGAGCCCATCCAAGCGTTATCTGAATAAACGTGAAATTTATTCACATGCAGCCATAAAGTATTATTGTCTGCTTTGTTCGTTTTAATCACTTTTATATCCATTATACATATTGTATTTATCATACCTCCGTAATTATCGTACATTGTTTTCCGGACAACTGCGGTCGGCCAACTTTGAAACGGATTCTGGAGCCACTGGCTACAGCTATATCAATTCATTAAACTTGCCACCCTATTAAATCAAGTAGAATTTCAGAAGTCTGGAAAACTGAGGCAACCTAGCTGTTCCAGCTGTATCGCTCGAAAGTTTCTGTAGCAGTCAAATTTTCTATGACATGTCACGTTTTATACCAGAACATTTATTTCCACGTATTTCATTTTGCTAATTGATTTCAACTCACATCATTTTGTTTTGCTATCTATCGGTCATATATAACTCAAGGTGTGGTCGATAAGTTAGAAAACACTTCTCAACTATTTGCTTTAGTTAGGCGCTTAAGCGCGGAATGAAAATTTAGAAATTGCAGTTTTGTTTGAGCCAGTAAGTCATTTCATAACACTGCATGGCACTTTACAGTGGTTCAGGTGCAAAGTGTAATGCTTTACTTTTCGCAGCGCAAACGATGCATCAGAATCTCTTTAATTTTATACTTGCGCGGAAAATTCTATGTAATTTTCTGCGTTTCTAACTCTCAACATTGCCGCTTTTTCGATAAACTGAACGGGCAAACGCTGACCAACATATTGGACGTATATGCATATGCGATGGATGTTATGCGGAACAGCATGATATTCTACGTTGTGATTGGTCACAAAAAATTGCAGTGGCAGTCATCGTGGGGTCGGCTCCATTGTCCCCCAAGCAAAAGTCTTCGCATTAAATTTTTTCCAGTCCGAACGGAAGTTGTGACC
>JPKZ01002476.1:141017-172559 GCA_000803305.1 Toxocara canis
CCCCAAGGCAGGCAAAAACGATGGCGTTTTGATGATGTAAGATTTAAAGTTCGCGGAGCCATGAACACATCACTGATTCCGTTAGAAAGCATTTGAGGTTGCCGAACATAATCAAATTTCAATCTGGGCTGCAGAAGTCGACTAAGAAAAGATGAAGAAAAAAGTTATTTCATTGAAAAATATAGGAAGGGGTGACTACATTACGAGAAAGTTGGCCCACTTTGAGGAGGTACATGACGGCAACCCGTCTTAGCTGGACTGGCTTGCATAAGTAAGTTATTACCGGTACTAACTTTAAAAAGCAACCATGAAACTGCCATATTGTGAAAGAAAACAGTAATAATTAGTATGCTGCGGAAAATCATCTACTTGGGCGAAGGGGGGCGCAGGGCATCGAGAAGCGACCCGGTCACGAACAGCGGTGAGGAGGACAGTGGGACCTGGTGAGGAACGGGGTCTTAGCAACAGCATTGTTATCGATGCTCTATAAAGAATTTCTAACGTTTTAAGAAAGAAAAAACATTTCAATCCAGTTCCACAGAAAAATAATCCCTCAATATCGGTCGGAACAAATCACCAGTAAACGTTGGTCATTTAACCAAACTTCGCAATACATCAAATCAAAACCGGAAATAAAGATAAAATTTTCCTCGCAAATGTAAAACTACCTCAGTAATGTGGTGTTCATTTTAATGCTTTAAAAAAATCCCTGGCAAATACTTTAAAAATTTCCTCTTCTATTAGGCTAAACAGATGAAAGCTATCTTGCCCATCTAGTAATGACTAGAAATCAATCAAACAGAAGAAAGCGGTACATATTCGATATCCGAGATCGCCGTAAACGACATTGCCCGTCTTACGTACTCTCCATTGCTCCCTCATCTTCTTCAACTCTTGAAAGAAGACCTCCTTATCCGATTCTACTTCCACGTCACTTTTAAGTCGAAGTTTATGAGACTGCTCCAGAACCGCTATTACCTCCAGCAACGACTGCAATGATTAATCTCCTACAAGTGAATATGATAGCATGCATAGGTTATCCTAAAGGCTGGGGGAGAGGTGGACTAGGATGCAGAAAAAGAGATGGACGTTGGACGTTGGTGACCTGTGACGGACTTCAATTTAATTCCTTTGCGTTGAAGACCTATGACGGACTTTGATCTAATCCCTTTGCGTCAGGGGTGATGATTCCGCGCATACGTGAACTATAATTTACGCTGCAACGAAACTGCTACGAAGGCGCTCAAGATGACCATCTATATACTGCGTGCTTAAGATGTTATGGACATTATCGTGCATTGTGTGCTGCTGTCTCACTGTGGAATATCGCACGCAAATATGGTCAGAATAACTAAAGGTTGATGAAAAAACTGGTGACAACATATAACAGCATCATGACCGTGTGGCGTTTCGTAAAATCTTCATTGAGCGGTATAGACTCGATTAGTAAGATAGGTTAACGGTATTTGATCACGAACTGTTGAAGTACCGCCGACTTAAGTTTGACCTGGCTCTCTGAGTTAAAATCGTCAGGGTTTTTCTGATACACTCCTAGAAAGTCTATTCACGCTTTTCCATCAGCGTGAGCTTGTTACGCATTAACGTATAGAACTTGACAATAAAATTTGCGGATAAGTGTGGAAACGCAGATAAAAAAATCCAAAAAGGCGCTGAGGCGATATTCCTAAGATGTAAATGATGAAGTTATGTTTCTACTACGATTCACCTCAAGTAAAGCAAAGAATGTCATACTGTCACCCTTCCTTCCTGCTCACAGAACAACCAGAATCGTCGCCAATTCGTTCGGAAACGTGCTCAGTGAAAGCATTACGCAACCCTTTTATGACATATTCAGAGAAAAAAAAACGACCTACAAGAAATAGAAAACTGGGGTATTCTCTACAAAACATGAAAAAAAGCCTTAACTATTGAAAACGCAGCAGCAGTTTTGAAGAGACATTCGGATTTGAACGTTTTCAAAAACAACGACAAGGTTTTGCTGCGTTTACAAAAAACATCGTCAACGTACGGCTTCATATCCCATTTTATCGTCACACTTAATGGGAAAATTCGTTAAGAGAAATACCACTTCCGACGACCACGACCGACAAAATGCTTCTTAGACCGTGAAAGGGCAGCCCATCTGAGTCTGAATCATAAATAAGGCCCTTGAACACTATCTCTAGTCATCACGTAACTCTAGCGCAGCATCGTGTGCCACAATATAGCCCGTGAAGGCGCCTGCGAGATATGAGGCAACCTAGATCAAAAGTAACGAATTCAGTTCCTTTGGCTGCGTTCGCATAGTTTGAGTTCACCAACGTTTCAAACTGTCTTTCTGGTATACAGTGCACGATAAGAATTAGTAACACGCCCACAGGTAGGAAATGGCAGAAGGTTCAGCTCAACATATGCAACAGAAGGTAGATAACATTACGAATGCATCACATTGAAACTTGCTAAACAACATTTTCTACCAGACATCAGCAAAGCATCTTCCAGGTTTGTCAAAATCAAGATAATTTTGTCTCACCACAAATTACAACTTATTTCAGTCGCAGTGAAAACCAACTGTGATAAGAAAAATTTTCACGAAGAACTGCTGATGGCATCAATATTCAAAAACATTAGGTGAAGAATACTCCAGAAATGCACAACTAACAACCGTACCTGCTAATTGCCGGACTGCAAGCCACCTTCAAAATTCCGAAAATTTGCATTACCACACAGGTAAACGTAATATGCCCATATTTGATAACAACAGGGCCGATAGTCTATGCTCACGCTCACCTGAATCTTCCCTAGGCTAAAGGCCCGCCACAGGCTGACTGACCATCTACGCCCTTGAAACCAAATCTACGCTGAACGCGCCCCCGGATGGATCATTAAAAAAAACTGAAGCAAAAAAGGAACAGACCTTTCGTTTCGTAACCCATTGGAACTGTTTAGACTGCTGCACCACATCTTGCATGTTGTGATTCATCTCGAAACTGTCCATTACCGTTAAGGCCTCAAGATATGGCATTTTCAACACTGCCAGTGTATCCACCAGTACATTCACTTGTTGTAGTGCCTCGCTAAAAATACCAATTTTAAATATGAGGAACCTTTATATTCCATTCAGCCGACAAAAACGAGTGGATCATCAACTCTGATCATGGAATATGTGTAGGTCATCCTATAAAAGCGAGCAGATCATCAAGTCGGATCATCGATCAGCAAGTCAATACAGCCCAAAGTAGGGAAAACCGTTTCTACTATTATTACGCTAGTCATTACACGAATGTATCTGAATAGTTACGTATTGCTTAGGTATAACACAGATTAAAGGTCAAAATTAAGGTGGTGCAGTTGGAAAACTACTTATTGCGCACGCAGTACTACGTGCGCAGAGCAAATGAGGTTTGAAAAAAAAAAACGTTATTTTTTTCCTTACAGGATCCCTACATACTTCCATAAAGAGAATAATAATAGTCCCTATTGATTAGTAACTCTGAGAGGCTTCTGCATACCACTCCAATGTTACAACAAAAAGCTTATGTGCTGTCCGACCCCTTCATTCAAGAATACACACAACAACGACAGTATTCTGCGAACAGGTGAGGAAAAACAGGACAAATCTGTGATGCTGGTATTACACGTTTGACAGAAACTACAACAAGCGGTTAAACAACCGGATCATGGCCAAACGGTTGCTCAAACAGCCCTACACTGTTAAGTCCACCAAACTTCCACGAAGTTATGCATGATAGCAGCAACAACAAAGATCAATCTCATCACACCACGTAAAAACTTACTGCAAATTTTTGGCAACCGTGTGCCATGGACCGGCATCCGGAACTTTACGATCCTCCATCTCAAGCTTCGGCTTTTCCACCTCCTCTGAACTTTCGTCGTCTTCCTCTCGCGGCAACGCACTCGGATTATCGAAAGACGCATCTGATCCCACCAAATTTCGCCAGTCAACTCTATGTGCCATTTTCGCAACATGATCTGAGTACGTTGGTGGTCTGCAAAAAACTCGTATAAGAAATTATACTTAACACCTACAAGTACAGCAATCGCAAAACATTTTAAAAAAAAGAAAAAAAAATACACCGAAACACCTTTTTTTTGACCGAAATTTCATCAGCACTTAATGGACATATCAAAGATGTCGAAAGCTGAACAGGAGTAAACTGGCAGTCGGAAAAAAATCACTTGTGCACGATCGCACTCCCTACCGTTCTCGCAGAACACCCTCAAAAAGGAACTAGAAAATCAACTACACTTACCAACACCAAGCTAATGCTAGGTAAACCGCGGTAATCAATTCAAGGCAAAGGTACAGCTGTTCATATTAAACTAAATACGCCAACATATGAAAAAATCAAATCAATTAATTAACCTGCGACTCTTGATTTTTTTTTTGTCTGGTTAATTATTTATTTTTAAGCAAAGGAACGAGAAAAAAACCAACAAACACATTTTCGCATTTTCTATTTTCTGATCGCTATCACTTATCACCGAACACGCGACAGCTTTTAAAATATCTTTATTGCTTTTTCTATACGGCTCACCGACCTTAAAAAAGAAAAAGAAAAACCACAGAATAAAGCTCGAAATGCTTACGCCAAAAAAAAATTACTGTGTGAAAAAAAAACTGAATAAGGATGTAAGTAGTTACCTGATGTACTTTTCGACGCCATCGAATCCTATCTCCTGTATCTGCCATTCGTGTCCCGCCTCAACAGCAATATTCACGCCCGACGGCTGAACCGATGTGGTTTGACCGGACCCGTACATCGCTCAGACTTAACAATTTGCATATTAGCGCAGTGGACTCCAATAAATTAACCAGGAATAACCACAAGAGAGCATCTCTCCCTTCCCCCCTTCCCCATCCCTTTGTAACTCCCCCCTTGGTGACCCAAACTTCGAAAATACTTGCGAGTCACTATTTTTGGAAGCAGGCTGTTATTTTTGAAAAAAAAAAACCATCCAGGAAGTGTTTCTTATGCAGGCTTGAGATTCTTCGGTTTGAAGTCCTGCAAAATTTCAAACTTTTTTAAGCGCTTGCCGAACTACCCATCTCAGATCATTCCCAAAAAACCATGAAATCTGCGGCTGTGTTGCGCTAACAACAATCAACACATAACGTCAACGTCCGGAGTTCTATTCGGTCTCGCTCAGGTGCTTCATTCATTACTTCGAGTACACGTGATCACAAGTAATCAAAAAGCGCTACTTTATAAAAAATCGTACAGTGGGAAGTCATCACAAACTACAGAGGTGTTCAGTCGAGGGTACCTATCGCCACGATGCATTTTACGGTTGGCTGAATGAGGACTGGGAGGGATGGGGTTGTTTTCGGTGAAAAGTGAGCGAGATTGGTTCCTCATCGTTGTAACCGAAGAAAAAGAAAAAAAAATTCAAATTTTGAGAAGAAAGGGAACGAAGATATTCTATGAAAAAAAAATGTTGCTATTCAATCGAAAATTGTGACAGATTTCTGCGTTCTCTTCACGGCAGTAAGTATTATTTATGAGCAGAACTATATCAGCTCTCTCCATGTGAACCCCAACAAGCCAACTGATGGCTCCGGAATCACCATCCCGATTAAGAGCTTTAAAGAAAACAATCAACTTTTCATTACCCATTATGCTTTCCTAATACGAGCAACGCAATTCGCAGGCAGCTAGACAGCATGTTTTCAAGAGAAAAGAGAAGTTTTACTATCCAGCCGAAACATTTCCGTTTACACCGCTTAGAAGCTGTCGGTTTCTGCCGATCAAGCTTCCTTGCTTCCCTGGTTACCAGTTGCCTTAGCCTGCGTACCACTGACATTTCTCTGTTCCGCCCTCTACGTTACAGATGACAATCTTTTGTTTCGCCTGTGCAAAACTCCCCATGCGAACGCACATCCGCTTGGAAGAACGCCTCGAAAGCTAGCATCATTAGAGCGCTGCTCCATGCGGCACTTGTGTATTTAAATATCTGGAATTAATCTGTCGCAGCTCAGTACCAAACGACAATTCTCATTTACAGAGCTTTTTAAATGAGCATTACAAGCTTGCACAGTACGGCCTCAAACAAGCATGCGTGATACGACTTTCTTGTAGAAAATCACCTCGCAATATGAATGAATATGAGGTGGCATTTGCCCGACGGGAACTCCCATCTTGCAGTTTCCGGGTAAAAACATTAACGACAGCGTCTCGTTCAGACACGACACCTGCACGCTAAAGTCCTCTCACACCTTTTCCCTTCTAAATATTCAAAAGATGAAGCAGTCAAAAAACTAGCGCTTACACCAAAAAAAAACCCTAAAAAGCAAAAGGTTCGTATCGCAAGAGTTATCAGTGATCGCATGAGTTCATGTGATGGTAGTAATGAAGAAGAGAGACGATCGCACGTGCAATTTTGTGACAAGCGTATCACTTATATGATAGTAAAAACTTAAGCATTAATGTAGGATAGAAGAGATTTGGAGATCGCTCGCGCAGCAAATGTCCGCAAATAGCGCCCCGATGAATTGCTCCCGTCCTAGCGTGGCGATTCTCTTACCACTTTCGCGTATCACCTTGTTTGATGGCCAGCTTGCGTATTTGTGTTTCTGCTTGAGGACGATGTTAACTAGCGAATAGTGAATGCAACTATGAGTTGTCTTAACGATTCTAGCGATAGTGTTTGTCCATCAACTTAAGCTGTATTGAACGAATTTTATGAGTTCCTCAAAGGTAATATTGAGCATATCGTGAAAACAATGAACAACCTTCAGTACAGTTAGCCACTGGAAGGGAACAGTTACATTAAACCTTTAAATTAAAGTTCTTATGCCCCGATCAAACGATGCTGGTTCCAATCATCGACCCCTCATCAGTGCTGCACATCCCTCAATCATTAGCAGCAAGTTATTTACATGCGTTTCGAATATACGTATTCTCTTTTTTATGTTCTCGCCCGTCGAATGAGCGATGATCGCGACGGGGTGCTAGAGTTGGCTACTGCAGCTAAAAACCCAACACGTGTTCCGTTTTGCATGTAAACGAGCTTAGAGCTCCCACAAGTATGGACTGCATGCAATTAAGCAGAATGCGGTTCGCTGGGCGTCATTAATCAGATCTATGTTGAATGTTTTTGTTCAGCGGGTGAGATATTCGTTGAGGCTTAAAGGGTGTTAAAATGTGATGTGTGTCTCGTAGAAAATTTAAAAGAATGAGTCACGTGATCGGTTAACTCAGCATTCGAAAAGTGCGAATGCTGCGTTGATCGATTTAGGGACGTGTTTATCTGTTTTTTTTTTTCCAAACGGATGCTTCGCTATCAAAAAATCGCGTATTGATTCCGTATCGCGGCAGTATATAAGGCGTTGCTTGCCAGCGGTTTTCACCTATCCGTCGGTTCATTTTCATTGCTATTTGGGACTGTTTTCAGAGCTGGTCCGTGTGATCCGTAAGTGCTAAGGCGCAATTATTATGCTTTCGATACTCATAGGTAGAATGCAATGTACCGTATTGCTCGAAAGTAGTGCCTCATCGCCTGTACTTGCGTGTAGTCAACATTTCAAAGTAACCTTCTTCTGAGCGCAGTCGAAGAATAGCTTCCTCATTGTCAGAGCTCACTCGTTCAAAAGTGCTACAGTTTACCGCATGTAGTGAGACGTATTAGACACGCCGCTCACCATTCAATAAAGAATTGCCTGTCCCTCGAAATAGTCGCAACTTCAAACACGTCGTCCTCCTCTCCAGAAAGATTGGACCTTTATAGAACCCCTAAATGTTTTACAGAAGAAAAAACGGGATACAAATATAATTACTATCAAGGAAGACTTGACTAATGTTAGGCTGCTGTGGGAGAGGAATAGAGAAACCCCGTTTGTAAAAGCCCATTTGCGGATGTCTGTCATGGAGAGAGGTCTTACATCGTGTGGCTGCCTCAGCATGGAGTCCAACAGTGTGGCGCGATCAGCCCCATTAGCGCATCAGTAGTGAATGCTTCGTTGACAAATAAAGGTGCTAATGGTATTGTGCAGTTAGCCATGAATCGTTGTATGTGCTTTTCAGCAGTACTTTTGTTATGTACCCGAGCGTTGTTGCGGCAGTTGTTTTTTGTTGTGTTCTCCTTAGCGAAGCGCAAGTCGGAGTACCGGGTGGCTTCAGGTCTGAAGATGTCAACGATCCGTCCGTAAAGGTGAGTATCAAGTCGAACTCAGTCCTATAATTATCACTTATTACGGAGGCTTAAAGGTTATTTCCTCTTATTTGTTTGTCCAAACGGATGCTTCGCTATCAAAAAATCGCGTATTGATTCCGTATCGCGGTAGTATATAAGGCGTTGCTTGCCAGCGGTTTTCACCTATCCGTCGGTTCATTTTCATTGCTATTTGGGACTGTTTTCAGAGCTGGTCCGTGTGATCCGTAAGTGCTAAGGCGCAATTATTATGCTTTCGATACTCATAGGTAGAATGCAATGTACCGTATTGCTCGAAAGTAGTGCCTCATCGCCTGTACTTGCGTGTAGTCAACATTTCAAAGTAACCTTCTTCTGAGCGCAGTCGAAGAATAGCTTCCTCATTGTCAGAGCTCACTCGTTCAAAAGTGCTACAGTTTACCGCATGTAGTGAGACGTATTAGACACGCCGCTCACCATTCAATAAAGAATTGCCTGTCCCTCGAAATAGTCGCAACTTCAAACACGTCGTCCTCCTCTCCAGAAAGATTGGACCTTTATAGAACCCCTAAATGTTTTACAGAAGAAAAAACGGGATACAAATATAATTACTATCAAGGAAGACTTGACTAATGTTAGGCTGCTGTGGGAGAGGAATAGAGAAACCCCGTTTGTAAAAGCCCATTTGCGGATGTCTGTCATGGAGAGAGGTCTTACATCGTGTGGCTGCCTCAGCATGGAGTCCAACAGTGTGGCGCGATCAGCCCCATTAGCGCATCAGTAGTGAATGCTTCGTTGACAAATAAAGGTGCTAATGGTATTGTGCAGTTAGCCATGAATCGTTGTATGTGCTTTTCAGCAGTACTTTTGTTATGTACCCGAGCGTTGTTGCGGCAGTTGTTTTTTGTTGTGTTCTCCTTAGCGAAGCGCAAGTCGGAGTACCGGGTGGCTTCAGGTCTGAAGATGTCAACGATCCGTCCGTAAAGGTGAGTATCAAGTCGAACTCAGTCCTATAATTATCACTTATTACGGAGGCTTAAAGGTTATTTCCTCTTATTTGTTTGTTATCGAAAAGGTTATCAAAAACTATTTCTTATTCCATTTTTTAACCTGAAAATTTGAATAAAATGAAAAATTAAAACTTGCGTAATATCAAAAATGAAAATTTGCAGGAAATTAAAACTGGTATTTCCTACTTGCGTTTCGCCTTTTTATGGCTTTTAGTCTTTACAGTTTTGGAGCCGTCTTTGAAGATTACATCAAGTGTGTACATGGTTTGGTTAATAAGCTATGCAGCGTATAACGGCTGCAATTTTTCATAGAGGGCGTTTATTCTTTTTTTCATCAAAAAAGTAGCTCGACCGGTAAGCGGGAAACGCATATTTTTCGTGTCACCTGTAGTCAATATGACAAAACAGTTATTTTGGTCACTTGAGAAGTAGTTCTTTCAAGCATTTGCCGTACAGTTGGAAGTTCACATGACTTCCACGTTGAGAGTCATGTGATCCGAAATCATTGCTGACGGAAAACAAATTGTAACAAATGATGCCAGGTAGAGTGATATTGAAAAATAATTTTTGTTACCTATTTTATCCGCCATACTGATGCACTCACTTTGTGCGGCCTAATGATGCACTATGCTGCCTATATCCGAAAGGCAAATGCACTTCTTTAACGGCCCAACCGGTCCTATTAAATGCTTTTATGATAGCATTCGGTAGACTTTTGCTTTTGGACGACCACTCGTTGTTCCTGGTGTTATTGATCTCATTGTTGGAGCGGTCAAACTTTCCCACATCAACTTACCATGGTATATCGCTAACGAGGAACTTGGAGAACCCAATCACCACTTCTTCTGATGGAGGATGGTGCCCTATAAACTGATATGGTTTAATAGGATTTGTTTTTTTGCATTGATCGAAATGTTTTCTTAGACCTTCCAATGCGTTTCTACCCACAAATGCGACCACCGATTGCAGGCATTGGCTGAAAAAGCGCTGCAAAGAATCAATGCAGCCTCAAATGATCTCTTTCAACAAACGATCATCAAAGTTATCAATGCCAAGACACAGGTAGTCGCTGGTACAAATACGGAACTCGAACTTCTCATCGCGCCTACAGGCTGCAGAAAAAACGTAAGTGTTCGTGAAATATAACCTCAAAAACATAACAGTTATGCGAAAATATCGAGAATCATTGAGATTTTTATATGTGGAACGCACGTTGAATACAGTAATTTGCAAGGGACGCACCACACGCGGCGTTTTTGGCATCTGACGTACGTTAATGGTTAGTAGAGTTGTAGTCGTAGCAATCCATCTGTATGAAGCAATAATAAAAATTCGTGAAAAGGTAACAGGCATCTCTCCAGCTATATAGCCGCTGTCTTGAACAAGTCGGCATTGGTCCCGTTGGTGTGACGCGATATATGCGATTCAGAATTTTCGTGTGAAAGCTCTTATTAGTTCTATACGTGCTGGAAAATCGATGCAATACCGCTCATTCGTTGGTCAAAGTTCTTGATTGATCTGCAGTCGAAAAGTTTATGCTGGCGACAGACATCCTCAAATTTTAGCACTCCTTTATCAAGACTTTGTGCCGTAGTCTTGAGTAGCGCTCGATTTAGCCACAATTTTACATCTTAAGAGGCAAAACAGCAACCTAAGGAATTGGGCCTGAGAGCAGATCTACCCTTCTCGCCGAATATCCCACCGTTGTTCCTCATTCCATCCGAAAGTACATTTGCTGTGTTAGGATTTCCTTCTCGAGCCCTCGCAAGGCCGCAGATGATGCTTAAAAACTTCCGCCATGGCCAGTTGAAACTGTCCCAAATGCAGATATATGTTCAGGATGAGAAGTTTACACGCTGCACTTTTATGATGGTAGCAGGGCTCATAAAACATGGCCATAAAATCGGAACAGTATGCGCTATCTATTTTTAATGTGCGCTATTGAGCGAGAATTTTGTGGCGAAATACAAATTTATTGCCTACACTGCGAAGAAAAAACGGCTTGGAAATTGACGTACCATAAGTACTGCCCCGCGAAACTCCTGTAATATAAACGCTAAAATGAATTTTGCAGGATGATTTCTGCTGAAATTACCATAACTCATTTTTCAATGGAATTCAATGGCCGGGTCAAGATATCTGTGATGCTTTGAAAGACGCGATTTGCATAATGTATTTCTCGGATCGGACGTGTTTCGCGTCTGAATGCGTTTGGTTTAGCGCTGTTGCATCTTGCTTCAGACACGTGCGTTTTATTGCCAAGCGTCCTCCGATCAGCTCAGATAATCAAAAAATGCTTCCAGAAAGCAGTAGCACGCCCTAATAGTATATCTTAATCTGCAGCAGTACTGATGAAAATGATTCCAGTTACAAAGAGGGGAAACGCTAATTTAGAGAATTTTTGTTTTAGCAATCTTCAACGGACAAATGCACGGTGACGCAAAACGGACAAAAGCAGGTTGGCATTTTTGGTTTCTTCTTTTTGCATCCGAACAAATACTGCATTAAAAACTTATGTATCGAATTAAAAACGATCCAGTTGTTGCTGCTGTGTTTAACTGTATTTAACATTTATGGTGAGCACTGCGATGCAATTGTGACGCGCTTTGCATTGCACATTTATTCATTCGTTTATATAGCGTCGATGGCCCATTCATTTACGTAAATACCTAATATATTTATTCGATTATATTTAAAAGCATTTCATCTAATATCGCCTGTTAAGAATAGTACGGAACCTGTGAAATGTAATGTCTATCACGTTCTCTTCATTAAATGAATATATGTTTCGGTTCATTTAAGATTGCACACAGTCATAAAATTATTCCGATATATGATTTATTTGTATTTGTGAGCTGAAATGCGGTTATAGTTTAACGTTGATACAGCTACTACCTTGGTCTGTACGTGGACGAGATGTGTTTCAAAACTCCGATGTAACCCGATTCTAGCGCTCACATTTTTATGGAAGTAAGCTGCAGTCGCCTTGAAAAAACACTTCTTCGACATAGTTTCACGTTGTCCATTGTATATCATACTGCTGCTTTCGGTCGGTTGTTCTCGATTGCACCGTATTAAGTATGATCGGTTTCAGATTTGCACAGTTTCGATTTGGGAGAAGCCTTGGGAGAACTTCGAAAAGATCACTGTCAAAGGATGCAAAGCTGCATAAACGTGAAACAACCATCCTATGAGAAGTGTGCCTTACTGATCGATAGGTAAACTCTGCATTACGAAAGAAAGGCATTTCTAATAGCATTTTGCTTCTCCACAATGCTTAATCGGTTAACGAGTGCTATGAACAAATATTATGCATTGCATTTTGATGTCCGAAGACAAAAGCGAATGACTGTGGTCATCAGTACATAAATATCTCACCGCCAGACATTTCAACGCATTTTTCTTCAATTCTGCGGCTTACTTGATTGGAAATTGTCCAAAATGTTTATGGAAAAATTAACGTGTCTCAGAGATGCCGCTTATCTCAGTGATTCAAAAATAGCAATGAGACGAGCACGCAAAGCTTACATTGGCTGGGAGCCAGATGTCATGGTTTCCTAAGCATCCGTCACGACCAATCTCTCAAAAATGGTATGCTGACAGATAGATATGCTGACAAACATCATAAATTTGACTTTTCACTTTGGAACTAGTTGATAATCAACTAATGAACTCGCTTGGATGTTGGTAAGTTTGTGCACAAATTAAGTGGATTCGACGAGGAATCTGAAACTTTCTTCGTCGAATCGACCGTTTCAATTCTGAAGCGAAATTTAACCGCTGCTGTTTTTCCAGCTTTTTCCAAAAGCAGCCTTCTTTAAAACTGCCCGTTTTTCGTAAATTTCCTCGCTCTCGTTACGTCTTTGCGTGTTAGTGAATATCTCTTGTATGCGTTTTTCTATGTGGTGGAATTTATCATTCGTAGCACCCCTAACAAAGGTCCTGAACATAACACTCTTGAACGACACGTATCACCTCGGTTGAATCCCAAGGGTGTTTTTCCACGAGATTTCGGGAGAAGAGGCTCTATTTTTCAGCGTTGCTTAGAGGTGTAGCGGATACATAAGATATAATATGGCGCTAATATTGGTGAAAAGAAAGACATGAGAACGGGGTTTGAATCCAAATGGTCTATCCGACGGAATTAAGTATGCAGATTACTTTTGAGGTGAACAATTAAAACCTGTTCCGATGTTGTCAAAACAAACAAGCATCATTCGTAAGTGAATTTTGCGCAGTCGATAAGTACTTTTTTGTTTGTCTAACTCCTTGCGAAGAGCAATTATCACTTTCGTTACATCCAGTCATTGATCGCGGGCGTTTCCATAGGATCGACATGTTCCTTCCATCGTCTACGTCCTCCTGGTTTGCTAGTCGACGGTATCTCCCAGCTGGTTTCCGTGGCCAAACCATGCGCAACATAGTTTGCTGTTTTCTGGTTTGTGGGCTGTTTATCATCTTTGCTTTTTTCATCTTTTGCTACTTGGACCGGCACCGACTTCTCGTTCGGTTTGAAGACCTTGTATTCGTTTCGCTTCAAAAATTCATAGAGGGATTTCTTTGGTTTTTGAAAATTCCATGGGTGTTCTTGTTCAACGTGGGCCGGAAGAGATGGAGAGTTAAGATGTGGCAATGGCAGCAAGCCGTTCTCATGTGCTGAATCCTTGCTGGTGCCTTGAGATGGGGATTGCGGCGTTCTGCCTCGTGCACCTCCCAAAAAAAGCATTTCCAATTTACCGGTTGAGATTTCTATTAAAGCGCTCCAGAAAACTGCAAAGAAATAGGTCAACGCCGTTATGGGTAATACCATCGACACGAACTGAAATAGGGCAAAAATAAGTGAAGGATAATTGAAAGATACGTATAAGAGGTTTGTCAAGATGTTATTTTATTTCTCTGTTTAAGAAATATTGGCAATGCTAGATGTTGACCGAAAATAGGAAAAAGGTATAGCAGCAAAGGCTTAGGCAAAGCTTTTTTTCTGACCACGGCTTTTATCTGATTTTTCACGCCTGTTACGAATGCCTCAAAAGAAAGCTGAGACAAACTATTGCGAATACATGGGACAGGAGTCGACTCATTCATCTCAGGCATCATGAGAAAACAGCCTCCGTTATAAGCAGCGGTCAACTCGGAGAACGAGACTCATACCTCTCCTCATGTGACGCCTAGTGATCTTTCTGTCCTTCAATGACTGAGCGAATATGAAACTTGTATTTATCTTTCTCGTGTGTACGTGCACTAATTTTGGTCGATGAACGTTTTGAATGTGGAACAGAACAGTTCATCTGTGCGATCACCCCTGATAACGCACAATTCATACACCTAACAGGTGCATGAATTGTGCGTCATCCAGTGAACCTACACTATCGACAAAAACAAAGCTGTAGCTTTTTTTGTTTTAAAATTTGTAACATTCGTCGTTTCGCAGCAGTAAACAAGTTTTCCTGGAGAATCCTGAAAGAAAGGTTTCCATTTCCGACAGAGGACGCATCTTCAGGTGATTAACGCGTTCAGAAAACTGCTCAATATGAATTTTTTATAATTACTATCAACATACTTGTCTATGACCTCTTCATATGTCTTCTGTTCGTTTTGTTTGTGGAGGCAGTCAAATGTAATAGTTGTATTCATTCACACGTTTAAATTTCCACCGAATATCTTGATAAGTAGCGCGGATCAGCAGATATCTTGCAGTTGTCGACGAGTATTTTCTATTTTAAATGCAATCAATGCAATCGTTGGAGCAAAAGACGTCTGAAAATCGTACCGTGAATGAGAAATTTGTAAACGTGAAAGGCACGTTGCTCATTCCAATGAAATAGTATATAATACAGTAGTGAATCAAATATGCCGAATAGGTAAGTCGGCCAAGTGGGATCCATATCGACCAACCCATGAACTGGTTTACCGGACCTGAATATTCTGTTAAGAAGTTCTCGTCCAAAAACGGAAAACTTTTCTGAGGACTTCACATATTCCATCATAGCACGATTGAAGCCCATCCGAAATGACGTATAGTAAGCATTAGCATGCTCAAAACTGGCAAAATAGGCTATCACCCCGATGGCGCACAACATTGGTGGGAGAGTCCGCGAAAAAAATTTAATTTTTGTAGGAAACATTGTTACAGCTTAATTTTACCTGTGAATTACTGGGAATTACTAGCAGTTGCGAATTTTAAATACTTGCAAGTTGCATATGATCAAATGTTTGGTTGCAATACTTAAAAATTTTTCCTTGCTGAAAACCGGTGGAAGTGTTAAAAATCCGATCGTCGGGAAAAACACTACTTCGGATACGCCAGCATATTGGGATTATGCGTGGTGGGCGGACAGAAATAAAGAGAACAATAAAAGAGTTGCTGAAAATACACAAAGCAAATAAACGAACCCCCATAGCCGTAGTAGCACGAAATTGTTATATAGGACAGCGCAAGACCCCAAGCAACTTTGCTGAGAGCCGAATATAGCGCTCTTTCAGTTAAATTTAGTAATTTGCCGTTCGCCCAGTCTTTCAAACAAAATACCACTGCAGCACCAAGTGCTAATGACACTGCCCATAGAGCAATATTCAGTGCCTAAAATAAGTTATTGTTTTTGTTGAGCATGAAAAGTCCTTTATAAAACAGGAAGTGCTACAGGAGAGGTTCTGAAAGTCTGAAAGATAAACGGTGATGTTTCGTCATTTGTTATATTCTAGCTGCCTCTCTTTTACATTTTCAATAAGTTCCGCTTGAGCTGAAGAAAACAGAAAAGAAATTAATAACCACAATCACAATAGCGATTTATTTTATTTTTTATTTTTTGCAAAGCAAGCAATGCTATGCTCGAATTGTTCACCAGAATCGCCGGTCAGATTTCTCGAAGTTTTTTTGTATTTTCGGTAAATTTGTCTTTTATTGTGTTATTCTTTTCAGAAGACGAAAAAAAAAAGAACTTCAGCAGCAGAAGAGAGAAGCGCATTGGCGAAGCGGGAAGTTCATTGGGGGCGTAATCGTTTCCTCCTTTTATGAACTTATCATCTGATATATTTGCCCTGATGAGCAGACTGCCCACCTCTTGTCTTTACAGTCTCGAGTTACTCACAGATCAATTCACTACCCACATGCGTTCACTTGCATTGGTTTCAGAAGACGAAAGAAAATTTTTTCACAAGCCGAAGAGAGGCGCACCGAACAAGCGGGAAGTTCGTTGCGGGCGCAACCGTTTCACATTTTTATGAACTTGTCATCTGATATGTTTGCCGTAATGAGAGAATCGTCGACCACATAGAACACAGAAGAATTCGCCACCCATTAGCGTTCACGCGCACTTGCATAAATCCACATGAATTATGCGGCTTTAATTTTGCTTTATGGTGATGTTTTAGCGTTTGGGAGTTTGATTAAATTATATCATTTTCATGTGGGGTGCGTCACCATCTTGTAATTTGTTCGAACCATAAATTGAGCTTTGGGAGGGATTCACTACACTACAAAAGCACCCCTTAGCCATCTTCACTCAATGTTCTCTTAAGTTTTGCTGCCGAGGTTAATAAAGAACACACGATTCTCTGCCATTTGCTGGCGGGGTGTTTAGATGTGGAAAATATTGCGCTGCAACATTTCTGTATGCGAACCGAAAGGATTAGGATATTATTTGTGGAATCAGGAACTTACCCAGTTGATGTGGAGTTTCTTTTTGGTTTGTAGAAGATAACCAGTAAGCATCCCGATTATGTACACTTGACATCGAATCCATGGAGCAGCATAGATTAGCAATGTGTATTGACTATAAAGTGAAAATTTGAAAAAAATACATTTGTTTCTCTTTGCTGAATGGAACATTAATCGCTAAATCTTTATCGCCTTACTTCGTTGCATATTTCTCTGCGTATTATCTGAAAATTTCGCTTCGTTATGAGTGTCATCACCTGAAGTGAATATTTCGTTGCAAATGTTTAATCGAAACCAATATTTGGCCAAGTTGTTAGCTACGTTTTTATAAGACACAAAATTTGCACAGAAACGGTCCAAATCAAAGTGAGAACCTACTCAACTTTTTATTACATTCTAAAATGTACTGCGATACTGTTTTTTTTGCTGACGAACACCTTTGCGTGATAAAGAATATCATTCGATCCACGTTTAGTCAGCCGATATGATATTTGATGTTATCGTTAGGTGCATTCTGTGACAGCAATCTCCATATCGATTCCGAACTGTGAATAATTTGACATAAGATAGATTACAACAAAACATCAGCGAATATACGTGGGCGGGTAAATTAAATAAAGCGTCACATACGACTCAGCACTACTATAATCGAACAAATAATATTCGTTATTGCACACCTGTTGTTCATCAGCAATATTACTACTACCCAAATATTTTATGATTATGTGCAAAACACACTTCGTCGATTCGATTACGTTAAAGCAGGACACAAAACGAATTTCAGAAACGATTTAATTAGCAGCAACCGAAATTGTTCTTGCGCGCTGCAGTTCGGATATTGCACCTGGTGAATAGTAGCTGCTCTTCCTAATACAGCTCATTTCAATGTGTCGTTACGATTAAGTGTGAACCTACTTTAAATCTTGCATACGCGGATCCATTGTTCCAATTAGAAAATCCGAAGGAGGAAAATAAAATTCGTATATTGTAGCCATATTTGCTGCTGTTGAAGCGAGAAAAATCACTGAAGCACTAATGAACCCAAATAAGGGCTTAATGGCGAGCGGAATGAGTATCACTGGGGCGAATATATACATTTGTAAATCAGTTGCCAAGTACCATGATATCAAATAGCACTAAAAAGATATTTTCTAAATAAAGAATTTTCCTGTATATTCCTTTATATCGATCGCACCGACTGGATCTATTATACAACTCATTTCGATGAAGAGATCATCTGAGAAGCTTGCTTGCTCATGCGAAACCGCAGCACTGATGCTGCTAAAAGCAGGAATATTTAAGCGCGTGTTATGTCTCTTTCAGTTACTCTTGCGAGCGGTATACATGGGGGCGTATTCACGTTACTTGTTTCACCGCAGTGATGTTCCCTTTGGACGGAACTGCAAATGAAACACGAAAATGCTGCATGTTTCTCAATTAATACTTAACTTGCATCACACGCAAAACAGATATCGTGAATGGTTAGAACGGAATTAACGTGAATGAGAAATAGCCGTTTGGTTCGAGAGGGAAGTCAAAAATGTAAATATGAACCATCGAAGAGGAAGATCATTTTAATTCAAAAAGTCTTCAATTTCTTCGCTTAGCTATTGCTGTCGTGCATTCACCTTCTCTGTACTGGATAAAGTAATGACGATTATACGTTAACTACTTCATTTCATATTTGCTCATTGCGTAGTCACTTACTTCGATCTACTGCATGTTGTTGAATATTGTTTGCCTACATAATGCATTTTTGTTTTAAAAAAACTACAGCATCCCATCACAGAAATTAATATTTGGATAACGCGGAGACACAGTAAAAAAAAACATAAAACTAAGGCACCTCCTGAAAGCAATACCTGATTTTTGTAGTCGATAAAATTGTTAAGATAGAGGTAATTGATCCACCAGTTTTGTTCACAAGAATCCGGAATTGGAAACAATATGTTGGGCATGTGTTTGATGAACGTCAAAAAAACGAATGTGTAGAAAGCAACTGCCAAATAGTAAGGCGGCGAAAGTCTAAACATTAATTGTTTCATTAACTTGTAGTTAGTCGTGTCGCGATCGTTCCTTAAAAACAAATATTCTCAAACATGTGGATCTTTAAACGATTTAAAACAATCAATGCGAAACGAAAATCGAGCCTAACTAAACTATGCTGAATCGACAAATCAAAAAATAAATGCCAAAGTTGTAATCGTGTGACGATCGATAAATGACCAGCATCGATGACGTCATCACATATTGCGGAAAAAAAACTGTTGACTTAGCAGGCGTTTCTTTGAAGGAATCGTTATTGCCTAACCGTTCACATGGAATCTAGGAAAGGAAACAGCGTCAGTCTTTGAAGATGCTGCCATTTATATTCATTTCCGTTGAATGCCTGTTAATAATATCAATACTAACCTGATAATTCTGTGCACATAGAACATTATCCATGCATATGCTGACATTTGACGTCGTTTGTTACGATAGAACTCTTTGAACCATATGTAAGACACCAGAAGTCCCGACATAAAGAAGAAGGTATCGACAGCAAAGAAAGCATTCGTTAAGATCTGCGTTGACCAATCCCTTATAATTTTCATCGCATCCAGTGGATTCGCTGTAAGTCTACCATACCTAATGATCGCTGTTTATTCGAGCAAAGTAAAAGATGTTATACATTTGGTGCGAATCAGTGAATATTGAAATAGAAAATAACTGTTTCGAAATGCTAATATACAAAATCGAAAGGAGATTTTTAACACTTGTCGAGTGCTTCAATCGTTTTCGAAGCTGCTTCATATCGCCTTACACTAGGCCACTGACTTAAGCAGATATTTCTACGCTGGAACCGAGTTGAGGTGGTCGAAGTAAAAATGAAGCAAAGCAAGTGAAAAAGGGGGATCACAGCGATGTGTTACTTAGCTGTTCAATGCTCTAACAACATATGCTGCCCAGCGTTGACGACCATCTATCGAAAATCAAAAACTGCGCACGAGAAAAGGCAGCTTACTCATTATAAGAGGTGCAGCTCCAAAAACATGACCCATTACGATCCATACCAAACTCGCGAACCGCATGAAATGGATCGGTCCTATTTGTCCGGCTTTATGAGCATTTGCGGTCGAGAAAATAGCCGATATATTGGTGTAGATTGAGAACGCTACGAAACATTGTACTGTTTTTGCTAAAATACGAAATAGATGCTGAAATGAGTTAGGGCTAAAGCCAATTCAAGAACTGAGAAGCCATCGTTACGTTTATAAAGTAAGGTAACTAGAATAAAGCTGTAATGACCAGTTGTTATAACTTTAATGGATAATTTCTCCATGAAAAAAGAAAGCGGTTTTGCATGTAAAATTCAGGTCGACGCGATTCTATTTTCTCATAAATTCTTTGCCTTTTTAGCTTAGCTTTAGCGCCACTTGATATTCTCAAGATCGCACCCCAATTCAAAACCTATTCTGCTATGATGAGAAAAAAACATTCTTCTTTTTCGTTGAAATAGAAATGAGGGAGTATTCATAGCGAGCACGTTACATTTTCCAGTCGTCGTGTTCTCATACTTTTCTTTGAAGAAGTAATCGTATATCGATCCAATAAGTGCTGATATACCGACCGTAATGAGAACAGCTCTGCAAGAATAGTTCTTCGCTTCATAGAAAAATTTATGCAGGATGTCGCAAGTGTGAGTTCATTGCAAACGGTCTCGTCACAAATTAAAGCTTCAAATATGAAGCTTCTGTAAAATCCCTATTGAATAATAAGCAGTCAATATTCTGATGTCAGCCAGTATTGTCTATGATAGCTGGTGATCCTGGTTCTGAATTGTTCTGTTTCCGCGCCAAAAAAAGCATCAACTAATAGTTTTAAGCACGAAGGAAAAGGAACTGCTTGGGAATATGAGAAAGCGTACTCAATAAACGATTTTGAGTACCATCTAAAGAACGATTTATCGAGTAACGGTATCACTCAGTGGCGACTTTTTTTTTCAAAGGGGCTGCTGAAAATCTTTTAAGAAAGTACATGTTGTACTTGCACGCGTTTAACGATGACTTCAATAATTTTTACGTTGTTTCCTTGAAAAAAAAAAAGTTACAATTTTCAACAAAAAACGGAATTTAATAGCTGAACCAGTACACTGTGATCCACGTTTTATAGTCGGTTTTCCTGCCCTGCTCATGAGCAGACAACGCCATGCACGCCGGACAGCTTCCATTGATGTCAACTGAAAAACTGCTACATTAATTAGTTCCACAGAATACGAGATGCAGTTCTAGGTGCATAAAACTGAACAAAAAATTGCTCATAAAGAAAATTTTAAAGGCAAATAGTCATAATAGGTCTGCCAGAAGTGATAGAAACCCGCGCATCAAAATACTTAAGTATTTGCACTTTAAAGCAATGGGGAAATCGCAAAATATAACATTTCGTCTAGCTGCTGGTCTCGGCAGCTGCCTTTTACTGTAAAGGTGTTCGAAAAGTCAGCTTCATGAGTGGACACTTAGTCACCGACCACTTAGTCAGCCTATTGAACCCATAGCTATCGTAAAACGAACAGAAGAGTTATCGGCGAGTTTTCGATGCAGTTTCGATATTAAATTTTGATGGCATAATAGTGAAGGAAAACTGCTGTAAAATGCTTCCTCATAGTTTTTGTGGCACTTTCAATATGGCACTTGTTGCTTCAGTTATATCCGTTTTGTTCGTGCAATGCAATGCATTACTCAAGCAACTTTTCTTGAAAACGCATGAAGAGGCCACTCTTAGCACTTTTCAGAACCGGGTATTTTCTGCCGTATCCCAGAAAAAAAAAAACGCCCATAGAAATGACAGCGCTTTGCTTGGCAATAGCCGAGGCACTAGTTTGAATTTGGCATCAGCTTAAGTGAACACAGCGTCTAGAAAGTAACGTACCTAGTCGGCCAAGAGTTAGGAGATCTTTATTTTCGGAACAAGGTTTCGGCAAACAAAAATCATAAATCCATGCGTCTATTCCGTCTGAGCTAATGTGGCAAGCGTTTTTGTTAGCATAGTCACGCAATTCAATGTCGAAAAACAGCCTGCAAAAATCCTTCGCTAAATATGGCAATATGCGAGAATATGAAATCTTGTGCTCATGAAATATTAGTGCACCTTAGATAAACTTCGAGAAATAAAGTCGAAACATTTGATGGCACCAAAAAGACATGCTTCACGGAAACACTGTCATTTACAAGTGCGTTATTTTTCTACCTTTGAAAATCATTTTTATAAAAACCTTGAATTGAACTTTGAACTTTGATTGAACTTTCGTGAAAGTGATTCGTGAAAGTTCAATTACCCGCTCAACTCATTGTTTCGATCGTCAATTGCCCCCAGCTAGATCTTTGAACTAGCTTGCAACGTTGCATAACGAAAAGCTATGCATGCGGTACTGATCTATGAACCACTTTTTGCAGTGTTGTTGCTCTGGTTCTCGATTGCAGCCCTTAATCATCAAAATCGCCTATTTTTGGGAGGCTAGCTAAAGTATTTTTATATGCCCATCCATATTCCTGTTATCTTGAACTGCGAACTGTTTAGAAAACTCTCGGCAAAAACTTCATTGGTCTCGGTGACTCTTTTTGCAACTGTCACCGTAGAACCTGGAATATACCGTTGTTGCCATTACTGTCTCCTTATTTGTAATTTACTTGCCTTCAAAAACTGTTCCTTCCATTTGTCTACCCAAGCACGTAAACAGGTTTCGCAGCATCTGCTTTCCATATCGCACAGTTACATTTGAAAGCCATAATCTTAAAGTATCCCTGCTCCTGGTAATCATCTTCGAAATCAATAATGATGTTACGAAATATGGCTTCCATGCTTAAATGCTTTAAATACTAAATAAAGGATTAAAGCACGATGTTGTTTCGCAATGCTTGGACTCCCAAATCTTATTTCAAATTTATTTCAAATTTAAGTAGCTGTGTAGAATATCAACTGCATGGTTAACCCAGGTCACTGTCACGCGTTCAGGAGTCAGACTAACATCAGCCAAGTAGTGGAGCGTTCATTCGGCTGGCAGTAAAGCCAACCAAATGTCCTGAACAGATCGCAAGTTTTGTATTAAGTCTGCAAAGGTGATTGCACACCTTCCATATCCGCCTTGTAAATGACGTTGTCTGTTGGCGATCACCTCGTCAATAGCTGCACACTCACTATAGAGACCATTAAAAAGTCGACGTCCGTTTAGGATACCGGACTCTATTTTAGCTGTTGCATCAAACACTAAAACAGAACCATAGGATCCTCATTCACAGAAAAATTTGCATAAGTTGTTTCCTTTTTTTGAGGAAAAACACTTAACGATGGCTGTGTTTGCGGTCTTGCGGATTGCACGAAGCAAACCGTCACTTACTTCTTGCTTTTTTTTGCAGATATGAGCGAAATAATTTAGCGAAAAAGTGTAAGACTGTTGCCCGCTAAAATCATTAAGCAGAAGATCGACGTTTCTTTCGACTCGTAGCAAAATTATTTTTGAGTTCTGCCAGAAACTGTGCCCTGTTCATACAACTAAAGTAAAAGACGTAATTTAGATAGGTATTGCTTCGAGCGATTTTTTAGCCTTGCTGAGACGATTCAGCTGGTGCACTTACGACATTTTACATTCATACATAAATTAAAATGGGCAACTATGACAAAAAGAATGTTCTCAAAAAATCCACTGTATTGCTCTGAGCAATTTACGTACGCCGAAGTAAATGATGCTAAGATGAGCATCACTTTTGCCTACGTTAAGGCGAACTACTTAGTTTTTGGACATTTTTATCGCTACATATGTTTTTGGGAAGCAACTATCACTTCTGGGAAGTAGTAAAACTGGTTTTTGACACCAGCGCAGAAAAAGGATCAAATGCTGGACCGCTGTCTTTTAAATTTTGTATTGTTGCAGAGATTTGAAAGAGAAATTAATTTAAAATGGAGACAAACGATGATCATAAAAACGCGGCGAGACTGATAGGCATTTCAACACACAACTCATCAATACAGTAGAAATTGGCAAAAATTAATGAACCATTCTTTAGAGTAGGCAATTTCTTGCACTGTTCACCATAATTTTCTACGTAGTACACCAAACTTTCAGCTGTCACGACTGCCAAAAAAAAGAGGGAATTTTTGCCTTTCAAAGCATCTCATGCGACCAATCAAATAATCGAACCAAGTAAAATAGCAAGCACCAAACGTCGTTCCTTCTTTATCTTAGACCGGCTCTATCTTATCGATTTCAACAAACTCATTCACTCATTCATTCATTATTCAGCTAAGTTGATAAGGAGAGCAACTAACTGAATAATGTAGCCTTCGCTGCGGCTTCATTGCAGTTTTCTGAATTGGCATTCGTCTGATTCAGGAATTTTTGCAAGCAAGGCGCGATCACATCCAGATCTTCTTTACATTCTAAAATAAGATGGTCTAGTGTTTCTCGATCAGAACAAGCGAAAAGAACGAGGCATCTGAAATAGCCGAGGACGAATCCGAAGCTGTTACACATCGATTCATCTTCTCAAGACAGAGGACAGCATCTTTTTATTCAAGGTATTAATGTACGACCGCAATCGATCGAACCTAGATGTTCGGTGATGGAGACCTTAAAAATAAATACATACATATATCAATTTATGGATGGTTCAACTTAAAATATATACATAAGATATATAGATATATGAACTTAAACGTAAAAATGACTTAAAAATAAATACATGGATAATTTTCAACAAGATGGATAATTTTCAACACTCTATTCTGCAAGAACGAAAAATGCATTTGCGGGAGGCATATAGGAACAACCCCACATGGAAATAAAGGGTAGACAGTTATGACTTTTCTAACGATCTGAAACGCCCATAACCTATAAACATTCATACGTCGTTTCTTTCGAAAAACACTTCCAGTCGCTACCCACCAAACTTCTTCCAAAGTTCTGCATTCTTTGGCAGTAGTAAATTTAAAATCTAAGGCATATGCGATTGCCTCACACCACTCTCACATTTATACATTTCTACACGTCTTAGCGCCTTGTATATACGACATCTGTCTTACGCTTCCCATTTATTCCGTCTCTGATGAGCAGCTGAAGTAACGGAGGATCGTCAGTTTGATATCTTATCGAAGACATCCATAACTAAAAGACAGCTAACCGTAGGGGGAGACGCAACGATACTCTTTTCGAGCCATTTATTAGAATTCGCTTATAACTTTCAAACGCACTCTCGCCTTATCGAAAAGCCAAGATGGCTACTTCCATTGGCTCGAAAATAAATGCATATAGATATAGTATTGCCGCAAAATGCTTTGCAGTTGCAAATTTATAAACAATTTCAAACGTACACGTATAACAACTTAAAACAAACTTATACGGGTTTCATCGCCAACGTCGAATTCAAAACGAAATGGCATAATCCTAACGATTCATTTAGACAGCGAAACGAAAGTGGCGAAGTATTCAGCATTTGTGCCTTCGAAACTAATTAGCTCGTGCGTAATCTATCTGCACATAGGGAGTTGTTTACAATATATTAACCGTACAGCTTGAGAAGGTGAATGGGCTTAGCTGAGGCTCGAAGTCATACAAATACCTTTCGAGACGTCTGCGTTTAGAAAATCGTTGGCTAGATTCGTCCAAAATGTAGATTCCATTCGCTTCAACACTTTAAAGATTTCATGTTTTGTGTTCTGAAAATTTTTAGCTTAAATGACACAATGGAAGCTGCTCAACTTCTGAAAATATACAATATTCCTAACGATAAAGAATGTTGTGTCCCAAGCAAATTATTTAATTAAATGGATACCCTATAATCATATCACTCAGCCCTTCATTCATGCGGTAAGATGGGAACTGGGCTCAAACCTTCGCTTTTTCATTATCATTCCACCGAATAAATTTAATAAATTTCCTTTTCCTTTTCTCATTTTCTTAGAATACACTTGAAAATTCTTAGGGTTTCTTAAATCATACAGTCTAAGTTAATTCCAACTTTTCAATGCACGGGCGAAATCGACCTGCATTCATCGACACACAGAATAGCTCTCAGGCCGCTTGCACCGTTGGTGGCATCACAATACCTCTAAACGTTATAAAACCCGTGATCGTTCATATTTGATGAGCACATACAACTGATGTAGACAAGCTACCTATACGTGGCTCCATGCTGCCTTAAGCTACAGATCTGTCCTGTGACAAGAACGTGAGGCGATGCGAAGCGGGAATTCATCCCCCAAGCGTCAACTAAAAATGCCAAAAAACATGAAGACAACCGGATACCCCAGGAGATTGTCGCAACGTGTGAAAGTCAAAGCTGCTGAAATTGCACGCGAAATAAATGACCTCCGCGAAACGACAACCAAACTATCACCCGGATCAAGGTTTCAATCACAGGTACAATACAATACCTTCATAAGTTTGCTCAAAATTCAGCGCCCCACTGAAATGCTAACACATATATGTGCACTATGATTAAGTCACAAACGAACTGACGATGCATGATCCAAAACTGCGTAGCATCGTTGAACAAGAAAAACAAAAAAGTGCTTTAACGTTCTCTGTTGTTAAGAATTAATACTCATTGTTGTTGGGAATTGCGTGTGGCTATGAAGTGTATGTGCTGTGCAGTTAAGAAATGATCGTACTCTGTCTCGTCTACGGTCTGCTTGTTATTTCGCTTTATTTTCTATTAAAAATAATCAGTCACCTAGAACTACTGTGAAGACAGTATACCGAGCAACTCAATGCGCCTATCTGCAACTAAAATTTGGTGTGGCGAAAAAAGGGTTATGACAGTAAAATGTGAGTCTAAAGAGTGGAAGGTGAGGAAGCCGTCGTTGTGATGTCCAGAATGTTCGTAAAGGCGAAAACAACGACACAAGAAAAATTTCCGGAAATCCGTGGGAAATGACTGGAAATGAACTCGGTTTATCTGCCGCTGTGAAATACAGTTTCATAAAAACATTTCATTACATCTTTTCAAGGTAGATGACTTTGAACTATTCATCAATTGGGGAACGAGAAGAAATACCGTGCAAAACAGCTCGACTATGCGATGGAAACTATACAACTGTTGCAAAAACTGTCATTTTTGCCAGTCAGCGTAAATCGGCTGGCGAATTCGATGACATGAGTGGACGGATGAAGTCATCATACATTGGTTTTTGCGATACGTTTTTTGCTTTCACGTTCCCGTTTGTGATTATTGAGATATGGTTAGCACTATGTATCGCGGTTTTGCCTTATCCATACATCCCATCGCATTGCTATGCGCTCTTTCGTTTTTTTGTTTGATACAGGAAAGAGCGCATCTGGCCAGTTTGCTCACTTCTACACAATCGTCTGCATTTGTCTCGTTGCTTGTCTCCTTGGTGTGATTATTCGCTGTCATATATCCGCTTCTCGTACAATCTTCGCTGCCGTGTATTTTTTGCCTCTTTTCACTGTCCTTGTTACGTAATAAACTCATCGGTTCAAGCGGAGAAGATACGTGACAACAACCTTTTAAGCAAACAGCAGTAAAGCCAAGAAAATTTATTCTAGTAGCACTGTAAAGCTCCTTCTCCTCCGCCGCCCCCCCCCCCCCCCCCCCCCCCCCCCCCCACCGTACTTCTATCACCTCTCTCGACCTTTTTACTTTCCGGTAGAGTTTACGCAAATCTTTGACAGTTCACATTTGTTATGCAGCTACTTTTTGGAACATCTTTCTGCCTGCGATATGGGCAGGGAGTCGGTGGTGGATGTTTTGATATCTTAGCACTCCAGGTGCTAATGGAGGTGTTTGTAATGCTCATCGGTTTTTACTAAAAGGTACCTCGTTCAATTTAGGTGCTCAAGGTCACATACAATCCTTGCAGATGAATGATCAGCTGCAGTCGTTCTCTTGTCCGTTGGCAATTTAGATTCTTATCCAGAGCGAAGCTTCTACCCGGCCGACTAAAAAGCTGAAACCTAAAAAATTATCAGCTTTGCAGCATGCTCTAATTAATCGGCAGGGAATATGCATCGGCTTAGAAGTGTCATCACAGCAACACATCGGTCACAGCGCACGGTCTTTTTGAACTAGTCATAGGTGACTATCCAAGTATCGGGTCCACCGCACTATAGATGAAGCAGGAATTGAAAAAACATTGATTACAAAAAGTACAGCAGTCACCTTGCAACCACCGATTGCCGTAATATGAAGAGGCAATATTATAAAACTTTCTCAGAGCCTTGTAACTTTTTCAGGGTAAATTTGCGTACAGTGGGGTGCATGTGGAAATGAAGCTTAGAAGCGATGATCAAAAGTTGCACGCTGAAATCAGAAGATGAATGTCCGAATCGAACTGACTTCCTCAGCTGACATGTTAAACCCCGATGAGCAGTTGGGGACAAGTTTAAAAGAATTTTTGTGACTTCAGTTTTCGGGATGAGATGGAGAGAAGAATGTTGTCCCGAAAAAAGCAAGCGTATGTGAAAGGAATCCACGAGAGCCATGTTATATTAAAACCGTTCCTAAACAATTAAAACCGTTCCTAAAGAATTAAAACCGTTCCTAAAGAAATTTCAAAAAAAAATCAAGCCCAGGTAGAGACTAAAATGCATGACGGTTTTAGGTCTTAATGCTATCCAACAGCGAAAAGGTTCAGCTCATACTCAGCACAGGGATCAACTTTCTCTCATGCCAATAAGCAGAGATGATATAGCGAGCGGCACAGATAAACTGAAAACAATTAAGGCGGTAGTATTTGACTCGATCAAAAGTAAAAATGGTGAAGACGGTAAAAAATTTTATTGCTGAGAACCCCTTACTAATGTATTATACAACAAAGAATTATGGGAATTTTGAGGCAGTGTAAGGACGCAGAGGCCAGGGCGGTTCAGAAGCCCAGGTAGCGAACAAGAACCGACCTAGTACAGGCCTAAAATCTCGCATTTAAAAACAATTTGAAAGATGCATGCGTATACCGTTATATGTCACGCCGTTGAGTCTCTTCTGCACAATTACAAAAACGCATTTTGTAGCAGATACTCTATAACGATAGCGCATGAACAAAAATTGAAATAAATTCCTCTCTATATGAAAAGCAACAATTTAGCCTGCATTGTACGATTGGATAATAAAGGGGCACATGATGCCACGAAAAATTCTTGCAGAAATTTATCAATAGAGTTAAACTGGATGAGAAACTGAAACAGCTCTTTGAAGGCTACTTTCGATACAGAAGAATGCCGACCGTAGCTAAAGAGGGCATCTAAAAAGCGAAACAAATCCCCGTAGGCATCCCACAAGAAAATATACGACCTTCTCGCCTTGTACGCCTGTTTGTTTTTGAGCGTATGACGAAATAAGCGAATGAACTGAACAATTCCGAAGTGGAAAGACTCGTAGAAAATGATCTTATAAAAAAGTTACATCTCAAAGTGTCACAGATGAAAATAAATGAGTCAAAAACTGTAATCAGAAGGTTTGGAAGATCGCAAACCATAAAATACTTAACTGTCGAATTCGCTTCCATAATCTGCGACGAAAAAATAATCGTCAGAATTTGCACTGGCAATCCTGACATGGACCGTACATCCTCAAAGCTTCTTTACAATATGAAGGCAATGAGGGAATACATAAAAATTGAATTCAAATCGGCGCTATTTAGCGCGTATATAATTCCTCAAAGAAGACAATTTCTAACCATCACTGCAAAGGCAACAAAAAAATCTCAAAGTACTACAAATGGCAGCAAATGATTCAGTCGGGGGTCATTGTCATTCCTATGAAATGCAAACGAACTGATGAATGCAAAGCCCTTCGAAGTTGGAGGGATATTTGCGTCACTGAGCATGACAGAGTTTAAAGTAAAACCAAAAACGTTGAACAACGACCAACTCAATGAGAATTTACACCTTCTGTTGGGCAAAACTAACCCATGATCACGCCATCCGACAAATATATACTTATGAAAGCTTGCAAACAAATAACGCTCGGAAAACAACGCAGTAGAGAGCAATCGCATTCCTCAACTCACTGTTGCTGTTTAGCCCTAAGAGCGTAGTGTTGTAGTTACCTCTTATTGTGAAACTGTATACCTAATGAATGTTCTCTTTCCGAACCCAATAATTCTCTTGATTAAATGTTATGCTTCTCGGGATCTGAATGTTACTCTTTGTAATGCTGAAGGAAGTACTTGCTATTGACTGAATCAAAAATTCGGCTCAGAACGAACGAAAATAAGCCGGCTGCATCCGCACAGATAAAATGGGTTCGATTTCTTATTGTGGTAGCAGAAAAAACATTTAGTAAATGGGATTTTATCTAGTAATAAATAGGCAACGATCAAACGAGATGGATGCCAACCGTGTTTTGGTTTCTGAGACTCGTAGAGAGGCGATTTTGTGCGCGGTGGTCCAACCGCTGAAACTGGCACAGCGTTGGTGAGCAGTGAACTATGAGGAATGAATAGAAGAGGTAAATTGCAGTTGCGTTCATCAACCTAAAAGAAGTGCATGCTTGCACAGAATTGAACAGAACTGTTAACGTTCGCAATAGGTACAACAGTACCTGTACTGAGTATGAAATATGATATTACTGAGCGACAAATTGTAAGTGCTAAGTTCCCAAGCAACAAATCGGGCTTGTAAAATTAGCCAATGATCAGTAGATCATTCGTCAGAATTTTTTTGTATTGACAGCCTTATATTCCCAGGTGCGACTGGCACCACAGTTGACACTATGTGTGGCATCTGAGACCTCAGAGAGTAGAGCACTCTCCCGATAAGCGAATAAGCGAGAGACCCGGGATTCGAGTCCCGGTTGCTCCGTTGCACTTGCAGCTGCCAGATGCCACACATAGGTCTTTCTAGGTACCAGATCTTACTAGGTATCAGCTAATCAGCTACGAGACAAGTTAGAAGCGCTGCTGAATACTAACTATAATAGGCGCCATGCATGAAAGTTGTCTTGGCGATTTTCGTCAAAACATTTTTCGGGAATTCAAATGAAAGCAAAAGAAAACGGTTCACAACTGAATCATCCGCACACGAATGAGTAACAGTGAGGATTAAAAAAAACTCATGGACAATACACACTACGCAGTTTGTTCCATCGGTTAAAAATGAATTGCAACTGAGACTTTTTCTAGGAAATTCTTCAAATCCACACTTTAAACGTCACCAAAAGAGCTGCCATAAACTCCCGGAAGAGCAAAAAAAAGAAAACAGAAATTTCAAAATAGAACATTTGAAGGAAGCAATTAGCGTGAAATTTTTAATATCGGTCATTTCTTTCCAAACCAATCAACGCGCATAACAGGAATATTCAGTAACGTCATTGCAAAATTGCTCGTTTTCAATGAAAGCACTTAAAGAGCAGATGGCGATCAAATGTAGGAGTTGGCAAAAATCGGCCAAAATCAAGAATTCGTAAACAACCAAACGTAGAAGTGAGCATTGCATCCGGTTAAATCCTACTCCGTCGGAACGTCGAGTAAAGGATATTTTAGTTATTGCGCAATGATGTCCGTGAACGACAATGTCATTGCTGCAAAATTCTTTAATACCACATTGTTTCTTTAGCAGAGACCATTTCTGCGCTAGCTTGAATGACGTTGAAGAAGTCTGAAGCTTAAAGATAATGCGGAAATAAGCGAAGAAACACCTGAAAAAAAACATCTGAAAAAAAGAATAAAAATTGCAAAAAGGAAAATAAAGCCGCAAAAATTTGCGACTTCAGATTGAATCATGCACCTCTT
>JPKZ01002476.1:182634-194926 GCA_000803305.1 Toxocara canis
GGGGGAGAGAGAGAGAGAGAAGAGCGGGGAATTGCAACGTGACCTTGTGCTGAGGGTGATTTCCGCTATCAAGATGCTTGTAAGCATCGATTTCTGCGAACTAAATTCATCCATCTACGCTTTGCTTTATAAGGCATTCTCCGATCTTTTGCTCTGGGCACCTTAGACCGTCGAAGCTAAAACGAGCGGGTCTCAGAATAAACCTGACCGTAGGGGATTAAGATCGTCAAGCGAAAATTTTGGCACAAATAATGGAACAAGCGTAATGACGGGCGTACATTTTACCTGACATTGCTGCTCCTCCAACCGTTCTTAAATTTATTGATTTATTCGAGTGAAGAAGGCAGGCTTGCTCGTCATCAAAGGAAGATCAAAGGTAAAACGAAAAAAGCTTAGAGGTGGACATGGAAAGGTTTAGAGATGAGTACAAGCAAGATCAATATTATTGTCGATCAAATACGTCGATGGCGTTCTTTGAAAATCGTAGAAAAATCAGTTTTTCTGCAACCAGATAGTAAAGCCACCAGTTGATAATTAAATGCTCATTCTTGGCAGGTAATCTTTCAGCATGGAGATTAGCGAAGAGATGAGACCTTAGTAAGGGATGTAGATTAAAACAACCAAATTTCGTTGCTTTAGCTTCAGTGACACTTCGTTGCAACTACTGAATAACTGCACATATGCATATACAAACACTGCGTCACGATAACACCTGTTCCAAACACCAGTTTGTCAAGGCGCATGATGTGACAATTGCCATAAGTGTGAAATTTTTTAACTGTGCAAACATTATTTCGGTGCGGTCATGTTGGGAAATGCGAAAAACAAAGTTAACCAGCGATCTAAATGAACAAACAGTATCTGGCTGCCTCTTTTTATTTTGCGCTTTGAAGGCTGTCTGAATCTTTCCACCTTCCCATTCGTTTCAAAAGTAGGTCGCTGCATTTCTTGAACCTGATTGAATAACAGAAAGGGTCAATGAATGAAAAGTCAGTAGTTGTTGCGCTATTCGAAAAAAGTTTTCGCTGACTGTGTAAAATTGATTAAAAGCCCTCTGGAGTAAGGAAGGTATAAGACCAATGGTGCGTCTCTTACATGTTATACGGGTGTTGCTGATCACAGAATCGTCGCCTTAAATCAATACCGAATTGATCTTTCAGTAACACGGATTACATGCCATTTCCACTTATTGCTAAATTCGCACCCTAAAATTTATGAAGTCCTTCATCCGCTTTGAGGCATTGTTGTGGACCCCAACATTGGCTGTATAGACCGGAACTTAGTTGAAAATATCTTTTGAAATATGAAAATTTAGATGGAGTAAAAGGTTGGGGAGTTACGTCGTTTGGTATGAGCAAATACAACGCATGGAGTTTGGGATCCCGCACTGGTCAAGTCTCAGACATAGCACACATGGGCTTGTCATGCATGTGCCCATGAATGCGTGTCCGTGTTTACGCACGTACATATCCGTTTTGATGTTTGTGTGTGTGTGTGGGCGTGTGTGTGTGTGCGTGTGTGGGCGTGTGTGTGCTTGTGTGTGTGCGTAGGAGACCGTAATTCGTTCAAAGGATCTGATAGCAGTATGTGCAGTCCGTTACTCCTTTTGAACGGACCACACTACCTTTATTGCGTAACAGCGGCATGTCGAATAAGCTGCTTGGCTGGACCACTTGTACAGCATGGCCGGCTCTAACGAGACTGAAATCAGCCATTATAGTTTTATGGTATTTGCTGCGATCGGCCACCCGTATGTGTCGTCATGGAGCGTTGTTACGGCGGTTCGCTTCTTGCTCATTTGGAGAAATTCGGCAATGAGATCACAACAGGCGAAAGAATTCGATACTGCCTTGAGGCAGCCATGGGAATGAGTTACCTTCAGGACAGGTATCCTTCTATGAACCATGAATTGAACTGGAGGTTTTTGAGTACGCATGCGCAAGCGGAGAAGAGCACATTGCTGAAGAGAGAGAGAGAGAGAGAGAGAGAGAGAGAGAGAGAACCGAGGCGCCGAACTGGGCAGGTGGGAGACGAAGGCGATTGTAGGATAATGGAGATGAACTGCATTTGCAATAGACATTTTCTTAAAGAGTACACATTATGATGTGCAATAAAGAGGGAGAAAAGAAAACGCGTTAAACTCGAATTGTTTATGTTGACGTGACAAACATACATAAGATTGCGGATCTAGAAACGCAGTCAGTTCATAAGATCAGGTTGTTTTTTCCTCCCGATTTTGAAAAAAATAGAATAATTTTAGGTTAAGGCATATTGTCGTTCTGTATTGACAATGAAAGCTCCCTTCTAGATTGGCGCTAACACAACTATTTCGATGATGGAAGTGTTTCGTTTGTTACTGTAAGGGAAATTATTGGTATTTTTTTGTGCGGTTATGTAATGCGGTAATCATATCAGTTTTTGAAAAAAACAGTGCTGTATTTATTATGCAAAAATTGTTATAGTGGAAAAGTGTTCGCACTTTCAGCATTGCATATATTTCACTACCGTGAGATTCAAGAGATATGCGCTTTTTAAGGTAAAAGCGAAATGCGTTATTCATTTAAAAAAAAAACAGCGGTGGGTCATCGACCATAAGCTAGCCGTGAAGTCGCCGTTTTTTCTACCTGAACAGTAATCTATTTTAATGGCTTCTGAACTCCATACCGATAGAAAAGTTATTTTCCATGAAATCATTCGCTTCCCAGCCACAGTAAAACAACCTGATAATGAAGTTCCGTTCCGCTTTAATAGAGTATATTTCATGCAGCCAGAAAATGTGGACACGTTTTCCCTTCCTGAGATCAAATATCTGTTGACGAAATTTTTTGCTTTTGAATTACTGTCCATACCAAACACCACTTTGATGAAACAAACTCGTTTTTAGCAATACCATGATTGCAAAATCGCGTGGATCCATAGGCGCGGTAGGCATGAGAAGTAAGACAGTTTCTGATAAAACGAGCTGTAGCTTTGGTAGTCTAGAGCTGAAAAATGTCAGTAGAGGGCCCTTTATGAGAGTCATGGTAAGCAGATGGCAGTGTTCTATCTCCTTGACATTTCATACTTTAGCCGTCAGTTTACGGTATTCATGAACAGATCTGGCCTCTGTGAGTGCCTTTTATACCTTCCTTTACGAGGCTGGCACTTTTCTGTCGATAACATGGTTGGGTTGAATGTTACGAGTTAAGCGACGGTGACTCGCGAAAGCGGCAGCAGTAATGAGCGGGTTCAGTATTCCGTTGTATCAGTCCGTTTTATGATTTCATTCCAGGAAGTGTATCCATCGTGACCTAGCAGCACGCAACTGTCTTATAAGCAAGTTTGGGGTGATCAAAATTGCCGATTTTGGTCTCAGCAAGGTCGTCACAGAACTTGCGGGCGAGAAATTCGAAAATCAGCAGGTTTCTTTAGCTGAACGCTGCTACATCTCATTGTATGTCGCTAGGGATTCACGGATGCCAGCAACGAAAATGTGTGCGTATGCGTGCATATGTGTGGTAACTTTTCTGAGGCTATATTGCTGTTCAGGTAACGACGGCTGCATTAGATGTTGATTACTGCCCTACTCTCGAGAATGTTACTCATATTTCGAAGGTTCGAGGTGTATAGACGTATTCGCTACGAGCTGAAAGAAATGTGAACCTCAGCTTGTTAGCATGACTTCCGCGGTTGGTCACTCGATTGAAATTAATTATTCCAACCCGTTTTTCGTTATCATCGCTATCAGCGGTGAAACAAAAAACGGAACAAGAAGTGAATTATATTCATCAAAATGCTTAGATGCATTTGGAGCAACAACAAATTTTGAAAATTCAAAGCTTGCACCAAATGCTTATGCATAAACACATATTTTAGGCAGGTGCTCATTCGTTCATGTTTGCTTTTCCGTTTGCAGCTGCCCCAGAACGTGCATGTTTGATTAAGGTGCCGGTACGATGGATGGCTCCGGAAACGCTCAAGCGTGATCCAGAGTACTCCCTCAAAAGTGATGTCTGGGCATATGGGATGTTGCTATTCGAAGTGTACAACAATGGTGGAAAACCATGGCCTGACTGGGAACCAAAACGTATTGCGACACATATACGCAAAGGGCGCATGATCGAATTACCCGGTAGGTAGAACAGTCATCGGATATAATCACTATCTCGGCGTTGTCTGTTCAGTATGCCGTTGAAAATCTTTACAGTTTTATTCATTAGGAAGCACAAATTTGATCGTCAGCGGAACGACAAAAAAACGTAGTGACATCTACTGCAACTATTTGACGGAGAGCCCCTCTTTGTTATATGGCTGTATTAGATGTCACTGTTTTTTTTTTGTAGGAGAAGCAGAAAACATTGTATGTTCATGCATGCGGCTTATTCCTATGCAGGACGCGTATACTCTTGCATAATAAGCATACCATATATATAGACATCGGACAATTTCTAACGTTTTGGGTTTGCTGTGGTCCTTGGTCAACTCTTTATTGTGAGCCACGTATTAGTTTCTAGAGCAACTCGGACGGGAAAGATAGCGCTCTGTTCTCTTGTTGTCTTGAACATCTTGAAAGGATAACCTTAATGAGGAGTGTACCGCATGCACGCAAAAGAGGTGCAGGAAAGATACACCAAAACCCTCACAGGTTTTCACATAAAAGAGATTCTGATATAGCCGTAGACGAATTTTGGATGAATATTTCTCGGAAGTTTTAAAAACTGCGGAATAACTGGCGAAGTAAAAGTAAGACGTCGTGGCGTTATGTTTGACTGCGCACATACTGCATCCATATGACAGTCGCCTTTGGCTGCGCTCCATAAAAATTCAGTCAAATCCCAATTTTCGCCAAAATATAATGCGTATAGCGCTGAAATGGTACCATCGACGAGCATTGCTCATTATGATTTTATTATAAAGTGACACACTCATAATTGTTTTCTGTAGCAAAGTGAAAACACATTTTCAATTGAATTCCAACAAAAAATACAATCGCTTTTGCTAATCGCCGTCATTCTTTTACAGTAGCCATAAAGGGGCACCCTCTCTTTCCAATAATTCAATGATTTTGCCGAATACCATTTTCATGCCAATTTTGCATGCCGAAAGAAACTTTGTCGGCCACCATTATTAGGCCGAAGATATGCTTTCAGAATAACCCACATGAAACGCCTTCGCTGATCTATAAACAATGAAGGAGGTTTTGACGTATCCAAGTGGTCTTTCTTCAAAAAATTCCCAGAATTTCAAAGTTCGTTCATTGCTTGTAGATCTGATGAATGCGGATCGCTCAGAAATCTCTGGGAACTCTGGGGAAGGAAAGAGGTGGGGAAGAGGGTGGGGGGAGGGGAAGGGAAGATGGTGAGGAGCGAGAGGTGCTCATCCATGGTAGTGGCTACTGGTGTACGTCTGACTTTGAAGCGCTACAAGAGAGTTCAAGAGCGTTCTAAGCCGTGCACCGTGCAATGTTAAGATCGGGCCCCGAAATCAATAAAGGAGCTTGTAAATGACTGTTGGCAGCTGAACGTTGCTCAGAGATGTGATTTCAAGCATATTGTTAGGAAACTAAACGTCGTTCAACTTCAGTTCCCTCCTCCACGACCTGAAAAAGTAAGTTGACGTTGAAGCTGACTTAACAAACTACTTTTGTGGAGCGTAGTTTGGGGTCATTTTATATTTGCTTTTACTTAGAATATAGAGCCGTTTATATACTGCATCTGTTTCATATTTCACAATTTTACCATTAAGTTGCCGTTATACTCGCATGCCAATTAACTCCTTCGATTATGACTACTACAAAAAACTTGGGAACGTACAAGCATTTATAACGTATAGGCATCTATAAGTATTTAAAAAGTCGGCACCCTTATCATGAGAGGGGTGGGGTCAGGTCACTCGCTGATTAGAGGACTTTTCAGGAGTGACTTGCAACCAGTGAAAATTAGGTTTAAAAAAGTGAAAAGCTGTTTGGAAACGTCGAACTGTTGGAGCCAGCATCAGCTCCTTTCGCATTTGAACGTCGCTGGAAGTTTTTATTCAGGTTTATTTGAAATCATTAATACTATCACTTTTCCAAAGTTTCGATCACCAGAAATTGGCCGAATTATTATTTCCAGTTAAAAATTCTTCGTCTTGTATTGTAGTCGGTGCCAGCTGGACAATGCTTGTACGGGTAGCAAAGTATTTGTCGAATTGCAGTCAACGATTGCGCGTATTCCACAAGTAACAGCAATGTCAATGCAAGAAATGGAAGTGCTACTAGAGCAAGAAGAAACCGATGATGAGGCACTCGATGAGGCGCATAGCTTATCGGAGGAGGGACGCAGACAGGATGATCCTGAACGAGATGCAACCATTGAGGTCGCCGTGCATATAGTCGCATACCCGAAAACATGAACGTTAAGCAAATTAGGATGAAAAAAACCTATAATATGAAGTGGGTTAGGTGGTCATGGAAAGGAAAATGAAATAAGATTGGGTGAGAAATTGTGATTGGTTATGTTTTAAGCGAAGCAATTTGCATACACGAACGATTGTGGTATTTCACTGGAATTGCAGCCTCATAAATTGCAAGCGAAGCATGTTATTGACCGCACCGACGCAACGATATGCAGCGATACCATTTCGCAATGACAAGTTTAATCGACTTGTCGAAGCCCTTAGGAAAAGTTTGTCATTGCAAATAGCTTGCCATTGCAAAGAGCCTGTCATTGCAATCGATCACACTTCTCCATTGCAGAACGATTGCAGATTCGATTGCAGTTTCAGCGCTGCGCATGCTTGTTGCAATTCTTGTTAAAGTTAGTTAGCGAAGAATTCGTACCAACATCAGTTTTATTTTGGATCAGTTTTGCTTTGTTATATTCTAAGCAGGCAAAACCGCTAAACTGTTTGTTATGGTAATGGTGTTATAGCTTTTTCTATAGGAAGTAGCTGTAAAGAGAACACCGCGGAGAATGAAGAAACACAGAGATGGCGAGAAGATGAAGAAAGATAAGAAGGCAAAGAAAGCCCTTACGTAAGTTATCATTTCATGGCTCAAAAACAGTTTAAGCGATAATGTTTTTTTTGACTGATAACGAAAAATAGGTGATCGGAAGGGACCTACATCATTTTTGGGAGGGCTAGCAATCGACAGGGGAGAAAGAGTGTCAGCGGTTTGCTGCGAAAACGCTTCATCACTCATTCGATTACTTGAGTTTGATGTACTTGTTAGATTTGTTTGCTATTAGATTTACATGTTCTCTGTTGGATTTATGATTGTCTTGCCCTCAATGAAATGTTTTTTCTTAAACGCAGCTCCGTTTAGTCTTTTTTGTCGTTACCGAAACTGATCATATGCTACCAGTCGTCCGGCTTTCCACGGTGTTATAGAGGCGCTGTCAAAAGGCAAGCCTTTCATCGGCCAAGAAAACGGCGAGAAACTATGCCTTGGCGGGATGCCATGGGAGCGATACATGGCCATTCAGGGTTTCGAAATCTCGAAAATCCACAGATCCACTCGGGTGTCATTGAAGATATACAGGAGCTGTAGCTTATGTTAAGTCTTGTTCAAAGCTCTGGTCGGAGCGATTTAGGTTATACTGGGCGTTCTGAAGCATAGAAGTTGGTCAATGAACCGGCAGTTACGGTCGTTAGAATTTCAAACAGTGATGAGGTAATACAAATCGGGGTTTACACTTTTCGGCGGAAACGGGGTCATTGTCATGGAATATGAGCAATTTTGTGCCGTGAAAATGCCTAGTTTTGGTCCCATCCAATTACGATTATAAAATGTGCTCGAAAGCAATTATTGTAGTGGTGAAAATCCAATTCTACCAGCCTTCCTGCCCCCCCCCCCCGCCTCGCTCCCCACAGCCCTATTCGCTATCTAGAGATTGAGGAGAAGCTTGTTTCGAGTTCCATAGTTTTGGGATTTTGATTGACTGTGCGCTTCCGTTTGAGAAACATGATGCAAAAATCTTCAGGGGTTATAATTGATCAAATCGTGAAATATTTCAAAACTAAACAGCCTTCACTGCACGCCTAGTCTTGCAAATTTAATAACCTTTCTACGACAAAACAAATCAATCTAACATTAAGGATTCTTCATACGAACCATCCTGCGTAAATGCGCTTTCAGATAAGTTTCTTTTCTTGAGGTTGACTTGAAAAATTTAAAAATGTTTCGGTTTAATTAGCTGACTTGAAGATGACTTGAAAACGGCGTTTAATGTTTTGAACGGTTTTCTCGACCTTAATCATGAACGCTTAACTCCCTTAGAAGTGAAAAGTGCCTTTCTCGAAGTGGTGGATGGATTATAAACAGGATGCCATAATTGATTTTTCGAATCTGTTTTTGTGTTTTTTCAAGTTTGGGTGCTCCCGTCAATTTCAACGACTGACTTTGTATGGAGCGCAAAAAAAAAAAAAACGCTAAAAGACTTTGAAAATGACCGACGCAACCGAAGCGGAAAAGAATCATGAGTGCATTTAACCGCTTTAAGGTGGAAATATAGATTCTTCAACTTCTGTGAACATCAGAGTAGGTAAGTTATGGTGTATCACTGCGATTTAAAAAACGCCGCATGTTCGGCCTACGTAAAGCTGTGACTTTTATTCCACTCGCATAATTTCACTTTGTAGATCTGTAATGAATACGAGGAATGATGATACCGACAAAACGAAACAGACATCCGAAGACACTGATGAGATGAGAAGAAAAGCAACACAGGTTACACAGGTTAGTGCCTCTTTTTTTCAATGAAAATTTTTTGAATTTTTCGGTATTTTTTTGTTCTTCAAAATCTGCTGATGTTTTTAATAAGTTAATATCTATTTTCACCACCTATTTCAGTAGCTGCTAGCCGGCTTAGAGCTAATGCGATTGAAATTTTCTCCACTTTATGCAGCCTTCCAGCCTCTTCCTCCTTCCCGTCTACTACCACCTCCCTAACTTTTTTTCTTCAGCACGAAAGCGATAGGTCGCATCATCAGTGATAGAAATAGCCGAAACTATAAGCCTGCATGATTCACTTCCTGTAACCTTTATGATACATTAGTTTTGCATCCCTTTCAATGGGTTTTGGCGGAGTAATCTGAGTGCAAAAATTACGAAGCTATTTATGAGGAACGCTTCTTGACCACAACAACCTTCTGGACCTTCGGCATTTCTGCTAAAAAACACACACACACACTCATCACCACAGCTCTCAGTAAGCTGTCGCAAAGCTCTAGCTAATGGACCATTATTTTCTTCTGTGTTGAGCGAATGCTAACAAATAGGTAAACCAAAAACTGATGTACATCACATCTGATGGTTTTTTATGCAAAAAGAATGGAAAGGGTGTTGTCCAGTTGCTGGAGGAGATCTGCTAAGCAATTTCGCAACACCTTATATTTTATGAAAAATAAATATCTGCGCATCTTTTAGGATTCATTCAAGGAGACTCCAATCGTAACGACATCACTGCAACGATATTCGCAGGTGATTATTGTAATCGTCGATCGTAGTACACTTCAGTTCCTACAATTTTCTAGAGTCTAATATTTGCTTCTTTTCACTGATGCTTATCGCAAGGAAATGTCAGTGTATTTATGGCCGGAACTCAAAAGGTAATTTCTTCGATATACTTGCGAAACACAAATGCATCATCGCTTACTACCTAGTAATGGATTTAGGCTCATGTCGAGGGAATTTCACTTTTCAGGTTTATGGCCTGTGCAAAAAAAAAAACCTTGATTCGCACCAGTCCCTTCAGTTTCATAACAGTCGCCCGTGAGTCCATGTGAATTAGTTCCTTTCAGGAACAATTTATTCGAATTGCCAAAGGTCCCTGAATGTATGAATTCGTTCAAATGAAAGCCATTCCTCAACAGTATCTCTTATCAGTGTAATATCGGACAATCCATTAGAAGCATTACTTTTTTCAAGCACGTGTGCCAAAATATCTTCAGATCATCGATATCATTAAAGGCGCTGTATTCGGGTAGGAAAACTGTAGAAGAATTTTTCTAACGTATAATTGTCCATTGGGAGGAATGCTCGATTGAATCGCGAACGATTACAGGATTTGGAAAGAGGACACAAAAAGGCGATCAAGTCTCGCGCTACTAACAATCAGTGATGTGCAAAATTCGTCTATGAGCTGCATTCGATGTTTAAGCGCAAGAGACAAGTCGTTTTTGCAACACTTTCATCACAAAACAATAAATTTTTATTTTGTCTGTCTGCTGCTGTACAAATTAGTGCGTATAGCGAAATCTGAAAGTTAATAATGAGGCAGTTATCGAGAGATAGGCCAAGCGGGCGTGGAACGTGCCAAGGGATCGCACAACATTTACAAAAATTTCCCAGGTCTAAAACGAGAAATAATTGCAGAAATTTTTGAAAAGATTTCTCTAAGCGGAATTTTTCGGCCCGCTTTTTTCGAAAATCCGGCACCGGAGCAAATGAAAATGCATGGCATTCGAGGGATTGCTCCACCTCCTGCTTACTGCACAAGATTTGTTTTCTCACCCTTCAACATTTTTACATGTGACGTGAGCCTTACGTTTTCGATTTGTTACAGTCCAAGTTTGCATACTGAATGATATAATGTTTGTTATGCGTGAAAATTAAGTTTATGCCAATGTGAAGCTTATTTTGGAACAGCTAGGTTTCACAAAAAAGAGCTGTGTCTTTGGATTGATAATTGATGGTAGGTTGTTCGAATTTTGGAATTCACGTTGACAAAACAAGCCGTTTCTTGTGTTTCGGGTGATTTTCAAGCAATAGCTAGGCGCTTTTTCGTGTGCACCGCGTATTTTCGTTTATATTCCCGCACTGCAATATGGAATCACACCGTTGAGAGGCAAACACGAATGTATGGTATGAAACGTAATGCAGAAAGGGAAATACGTATCTATAGTGCGTGCGACAGCGAACGAAGAGAAACTTGACTACACTACGAACTACAATATAAAAGAAAAACCCAGTTTCGCAGCATAACTATCATGATTCTGTCTGTTTGTGTGACTCATGCAAATTTGCAATACTCGGCACATGACGGCTTCCTTTATTTACTTTGCCACCTTTATTTACTTTTGGCTGCTCTTTATATGCTTCGGTGAACCTAATGATTTCAACATTTTTTTGCCGCATATAAACATCCACTTATTTATTTACATGTTTATATTCATACAGGCGTTGAAAATTTAACGCTAGCAGGTATGGCCATGGAAACCTTTGCAAAATCCACTAATCTACCTTGCGCTTATTTAATTATTTCATCGACTCATCACATTAAGCAACCGCTTTCCTTTGCTTCATGTCTCATTTACGACGTGCCCTGTGTGAGTTTCTGCATGCAATTTTGGCTTGCCCGTTGCGAGGCAACTTCTCAAGATTCGCCTTGGGGCCAGTGAGTGGGCTATAAACCGCGTTTGATTTCAATACGAAATTCACAACAAAAATTGTTTTGTAGAAGCGGTTTTGTTAGGTTAAACCTTATATGCTATTTACCCAGTTTCTAATATTCGAGAATGTTCAGTTTTGTGCAACTGCCCTACACTACTCTTTGTCTGCCTTTTTAGAAGACAATCCGTGCTTAAGCGTAGTCGATTTTCTCTTATCCTTTCAACTCTCATTCGTCATTTGCAAAATGATCTGCTTGTAATGGTTTGCCTTTTATTGTGAACATTTTTGTTGAAGAAAACGCAACCAAAAATGCAAATATTAAAAGTATTTTGTCATAACTGAGTCGATTAAAACGAGAAACATAGCAAAACTGCTAAGGATATAACGGCTATTTAAATGTAACTGCGGCTTTCTCGTAAAGCTGATTCTTCGCTTTTTCGCAAATGCTGATTGTCATCTCGCTTGCAAGTTGTTTGGTCGCATTCGGGGAATTAGAATCGGTATATTAGGTCTCGGCCCCGGCAGAGGTGGAGCATTTTGTAGAAAAACTGGTTTTATTGGACCATACCTATTGCTGCTTCCAGCGAACCTTCAGACACCGTAACCGCTCCTTTTCCGGGCCTGAAATTTAATCTCATATTATGCAATCCACTAAACTACTTTAAACATCCGTGTAAAATCAATAACAACAACATAATTAGGTGTATCGTACACACTCAAGTGTAAAATAACAATTTCTCAATGACTCCAAATTTCACTGAAAACATCGTATAATATAGAAAATGATCAGCGCCCTATTCACCAGGCTACTCGATTTTTGTGGCTGCGTCATGCGTCATCTCATGAAACATTCAGTTGACTTCTCTGCGCTGCTAGATCTATTTACTATAGCGTCTATTCGCAACCACTAGCGCTAATAGATCAGGTCGACAGTCGGGA
>JPKZ01002476.1:195308-228615 GCA_000803305.1 Toxocara canis
GGGGGGGGGGGAGAGGGAGAGACAAGGATGATTTTGCAAATGATAAACTTTTGCATCGTACTAGTCCAAATCTCGTCCCAGAAGTGGACTTGGGGGTACTTGTTCCTCCACTTTTCCTCACTTTTTATTTTCCATTCGACTCCACGACTCAGCTAGAGATCGATGATGTGCTTTCAAACTTTATTTGACTACCACTTTGATCTCACCGCTGAAGCGAGAAGCATGCGCACACATACAAGTACATAAACCTGCCAATTCCTCGGCTGCGGCGAAGCGCGTAGTAACACCTGTGTCCTACGGATCTTGCACATTCAAGTTCCCATTGCGTCAACGTATGAACCTTAGCGAAAAGCAAGAAAAACGACAGCAAAAAATCAAACTTTCTAACTTGTTAAGGCTAGTGAAGCATCCTTCTAAGAGATTGGGATGCTTATAAATTGGCATAAGATGGTCTTCATTTTGTTCTTTGACCATGCGCATCAGTTCGGTTTTGCATATATTGATGACATCATCGGGGAGAGTCAATATCGTAGGTTTTTTCTGCCAATAGTGCCACTTTTACCTGCTGTATTGCCCCCTCACTTTCGGCTCGCTCTATTACGACAGGAACCTACGAGTCGGTTGTTGTAAAAATTCAAAGCAATGTGTCAGTTGAAAACAGGAAACTAACTACTCTAATCAGAGGCCCATCGTCAGCTGAAGAAAAATTTTCAAGCATGACCTTCGCAATGAAGTTGAGTTACCGTGCCAAAGAAACAAATGCAACTTAGCCAAGGGCAGTACTCAGCTGACTCACTTGCGCGCATTCTAGTTTTATGCTTCAGATCCTCTCGTTGAAATTATTAAACGACCCGCATCTGTCGCCAAAATATTGACGATACTGCAAAGAATGAGGAAAAATTAATTTTCTCGCTACCGTTCATAATCACAATGGCTACTTGTCGGTGTTATGCAAATTTGCGACTCAAACTTAGCGGCGACCACACGACGGAGTTTTCGTTTTGTTATTCGAATGTAGTTCATTTTCGTAACAATTTTGCCATCATTGTAAACAACGTTTTCCCTGTGCAAAGCTTTTTATGACCTTTATTTACGGATGCAAAGTACATTTGCAACAGCATGTGCAGGATTTTTATAAAGTATAGATCGATTGCAATTTTCTCTGAATTTTCTCTGAAAATTTTCTCTGAGAATGCAAAATGCGCTCCACACTATCTGCTTCTTCCCGAAATTTCTTTGTATGATTCAGACGGCCTCCTATACCGGTTGCCGTATAAAACGTATCACTAAGCGCAAGTATCGCTTTTGTTCAACAAGGCATTCAAAACCATCGTTTCCCGGAGCAGTTGATATTTTGTTGGGAATCTGTTAAAACGAACCATTCATAATACAAGCGGTGGTACTCTCTGTCATGGTTCCTACGTCCTTTCGTTACTCAATGAACCGATGTAGCGCAACGCTTGTTTACCTGTTGTTTGCCCTCCTACGTTCACAACGTCAACTCATCCCGAGCATAAAAGATGCACCATCTTGTTCATGCAGGAATGCACCTCTCACGATTGATGCTACTCCCGAGCTTCTGCCAACAAAAAAAACCAGCTATATGTAAGATTGAGGAATTCGGCATCGACCAGGTTTTTCAACTAGAACGCTATTTGAAAAATGTACAACGGGATAAAGTGTCGTGCAGCAAAATATTTTGCCTCATAGACCTCCTGCTGGGATTGATTGTGATCGAAAACCACCTCTCAATTTAAGAAGCAATTGTTCAGGTTCAGATCTCCATCTAACTCATTAAAAAAACCTCATTATTTTTGTTTTTCTTATGGCTGCGTCATGCACACTTATATGGACGACATTTGCTGCTCTCGGAACCTTTTTTCAAGCACAGGACTCGCAAGAAGCTATTGCTCGCTAGCTTCTATAGTAATCTCATAATATTCTATTCTGAAAGGTGGTTGACAGAATCTAAATATCTAAACACATCTGTTCTTTGTGAGTGCCTGTATCATGAGCCTCGATGTGCCAGCGACGGTTGGTTGTCTGTGGTTGTCCGTCCACTGCCAGTATCGCATCACCCACCAGCCGTTACGTAGACCTTAAAAACAGCCTTCATGTTCTTAGAATAGTGATTATCACTTTTTTGATCCATACACGCCCTCATTCCCAAACTTCGAATCGTTAGCAGTCCCTTATCTAATCTGAATAACGCTTTCTTCACATCAAATTCATTTCGTTTACTAACGTTTCCCCCTCGTGCTAGTTTATTACACTTCCAGCTCAACCAGCTTCAATTTTCGAGCGCGTCGATGGTTTCGCTTAAAGCACTATTGACGCGTTATGTCGATGTTTTAAGTCGGAAAGATTGAAAAACGATCAACAACTTGCATTTGTTTTCCTTCATTCTTTTTGCACGCCTATTCGGGAAGGAGGGGGTGATGGAGGTATACCCATCCACGCTGACGACTCCAGTCGAATGAGAACAACCTCAACTCGCGATATTGAAATATGTTGTATCACATAACTGCCGAGTAGTCAGGGACTAACGAATTTTGCCCCCTCCCACCACACAAAATCAGCTGGCAAGGTTGCTTCTGCTCACAATGGCAAATTGAGAGGTGTTGAGGATAGAAATAGCTTGAAAGTTGAGATTTAATCTTACAGCACTCTGTTGTGCCATACAGTTCGCGACTCAGCTATTATCACCTTATAAGTCAATCCGGGGAATATGGTTCCTCCCCGGCTAGTGATCGCTCGTCAGCTAGAGGACTTTCAAACCTAAAGTTTTCAAAACCATCAACTAAAATGTATGAAGTTTTAGCGATATGAACTGCCTGCAGCTTGGTTATTTAGATCGGGAGCATCATAAAGCAATGATTGCACCCGAAAGAGAGTGATTCCCTTCATCCGAAAGCAGCCGCTCCATTATCTGAATTCTTTCTCATTGTGTGAACGCTCTTGTCTACTGAACTGAAGCCTTAAAAAAAATTGATTCTAAAAGGTGAAAAATTTTATGCAAAATTGCCTTCAATTGTAATTGATGAAGAAACAAGCAAGAGTGTGGAAAAACCTACTAACGAGCAAAAACAGGAAATGAAGTCGCGAAAAAAATTTTGCTTTAAAAAATTAGAAAAATTAACATTGGTTAAAATTAGATAGGTCGAACGGTTGCAATTCGACAGCAAAAGACGGCAGATAATTCTCTTGAGACCCCACAGTAATTTCAAATTCTACCAAGGATTCTTTCAGATCGAAACCGTGAGCAAATGATCAGCAGCGTCGAAGATAACTTACTTCATATCTGTACGTTATGCTAATTACCTTGAAATTGTATCGCTTGATATTGATGCCTAACGATGAGTCTGGATGCATGGTGATATAGCCGATTAGATATTCTTATCCATTCTGCGTTTCGGTCGCTTGCGGTATGAATGGTGATGAATGTACGTTGGTAACTTTCATCGTTTTTATCGTTCGATATATTGTGAACTTAAGCTGTAATTGCAAATGAACTGATCATTTTGCCTGAACGGTTTAATCCTTAATTCAGCTTACGCTATAATCGTCCTACAAAAGAGCTACCTAATACAACTATATTATTTGCTTCCGATTTTTTTCCGCAATCAAGTAACGCTCTGCCATTTTCTCGTGGGTAGTCTTTATGCTGCCATACTAACTGGATTTGAGCAACCTAAGGCGAGATGATCTTGTTTCCTAGGAAAAACCGAAGACGAGAAAGTCGATGGTGGCAAATCGTTTATAGCAAAAACAGGTGAATGAAACTTTGAGCTTTGCATCAATATGCAATGGAGAGACCGAATGTTGCTTTCAACTAAAAACAATGTTTAACTACATAAAACAGGACTGGAACAGCGATAATTATACGAAGCTACCAAGAAATGACGGCATGTGGTTTCATCAAGTGGATAAATCTTGCACTCGTTTCCAGTGCTGATGGTACCATAGTCAAGCATCGCTATGCAAGAGCCCAAATTTTTTGCTCTACAATAATGTAACTTTGCTCGATTCCCACTGCACTTGCAGTTGCTATGCACATGGCTCTTAGTAGCCGTTTGTAGCCACCCGAATTACCTGTATATTGCATTTTACCTGTATATTGCATATTACCTGTATATTGCACATTACGCATGTGTCGCACTTGCCTACCACTTCTACATTGCAGTCAGAAGCGTCCTTTGTTGACATGCGTTATGAGGGCAAGAAGCAATGACATAGATAGGCCTGAACCTCGCAACGATTGAAGACGCAGCTGCAACGGTGAACTGATCTGCTTAAAATACGTGCGCAGCGGCGTTCATTTTATCTAACTAACTGAATGGCACGAAGGAATAGTTGGCACTGTTTTCATCACTGCAATCTTTTATGTTTTATGGTTTGCTTCCATTAACTAAGCATATCACATCTTGCTCAGTCCCCAAGGATTCACAATGAAAAACGTTTCGTTGGCCTACGCTCACCGTTGATTGTGAGTCCTTCATTTTTGTTCGTCCTTGAAATAAGATGAAGAAATTAGTTAATTTACCTTTAAAGCTGTGAGGCTGAGAGCAGAGTCGACATTTCCATTCTGTCCCTGGTGTATTCTGCTGTCTAATTTCAATTCTTTCTTGTGGACATTTGAATTATATACACCACGGACAAAATGGAAATGTTGACTCTGCTCTCAACCTCACAGCTTTAAAGGTAAATTAACTAATTTCTATACGCTTCAGCAACACTTGACATTGAATATCGCATTCAAATCAAATCACCCTTTCGGACGAGATCACTTCTGTAGTGCAGTGAGTGATTGGATGTGAAAAGTGCTTCATTATTACGTTAGATACGGTTTGGTTGCTAAAGCAGTGAAACGTCAATCTGTCCGGGAAAATATGACACAAGTCAAAAAAAGGATAGCAGCGAATTTTTCATCGTCCCTATCAGTGATGCCATCGTACCAAAAAGTATAATACTTTTCGTGCTGTACTTGTACTTATACCAAGTATAGTACAGTATCGTATCAAGTTTAAAATCGCAACTACAGTATGAATACAGTAAAGTGTGATTTTCCGAGGGTTGGTACCAGTAGAGTATCGTACCGACTTTTTGGGAAACAGTACAGGTACATCGTACCACCATTTTTTGACTGTACTTGTACTTAAAATGTACTTCGCTTACGGAAGATGCAGGTTGGCGTTACCGCACTGGCACAGTTTTAAATTTCACCGCTGGTCCCTGACGCGTCTCGACAATTAACTGATGGGGACGAATTGTTCATTTGAGAAATTGAGATCTAATTTTTCTATTTTAGATATTCAATAATGCCAGTAGGGGCGAAGGGTAATCCCAATTTGCAAGTTTTTTTTATAGTTCTTTAATTTATTTATAAAGAGGTCTTCAAGTTCCTCATATTAGGTTCGCGGCGTTCGTTTTTTTTTTTGCCATCTCTTTGATTTGTAGGCCATAGTTGTTTATGCTAGATTATTTCATATAGCATTCTTTTTGATGCGAGGAAATGTTTGTCTCACCCTGTGTGGCACTTTTACGAATCGGTTCAATAAGTGTCCGAGGTGTGGTGGGCGCGAACTAGTAGGCCGGGACACGACGAATGCTATGAAACACCTGGAAGCGCGACATGAAGCTGAATATGTCGAGCTCGTGAAAGCACTCAGCCATCACAAACAGCCGGTAAAGCGGAATGCGCCATTGACACGCTGGAAGAGTCATGGAGGATGTCGGGTAAGGTAGCGCAGGATAGCACCGAAAAAATACGGTGCATAACAGTTCTCCAAAAGCTGATGGCCCTACCGAATGTCTCTCTAAGCTTGTTTCTCACCCACGAGTTTCGCGAGTATAGCGCTTAATTCACGGTTCGCCCTGCCCACTTCCCGAGGAGGCCTTTGATCGGTTTTGAACGGGCCATTACAAGTGATCAAGGAGTAGATTGTGCGAGAAGTGGAAGAATCTGTTGAAGCGTCGCTCACTGCTGACATTTGGAGCGGAAAGTGTATCAAGGATTCGTTCATTGCTGCAAAGATCTATTGCGTAAGAGAAGGATCTCTCAAAAATGCGTTTTTGGGTTTGAAGAGACTGAACGGACGTCACGATGCGCAGACTTTTAAACGAGGCTACCTAAAAATCATGAACAGCGTGGGCATCAACGAATCCTCAGTGTACAGAATGGTAACTGACTCAGACGGTAACATAGTGTGCGCTTTTAAAAATGAGTACGAGGTGCTGCACGGTGAAACAGGAAACGCAGGCTGCGAAGAGGTAACAGCAGTGAGCATCTCAAGCGACGAAGATGACAATGCTTCTACTTGCTCCAACAGTGACCTGTTTGATTCCGGCGAAGACGAAATTGACAATTTCGAAGAGGCGGACAGAAAAATTGGGTTCGATATGCGATTTCCGAAAAGACTGTGTTGCATGGCTCACATGCTGTAGCTAGCGCTGGCAGGCGGTCTGAAGGCGTCCGGATGCCGTGCAGATATCGATGCACTGATAAGGGTGGTTCGAAGGTTCAGGAAAACACAGCTAACGGCTGCAGGACTCCATGCAAGGCCCGGGCTGAACTTAATAATGCCCTGCAGCACTCGCTGGAACTCTCTCTGCTACGCCATCCCGCTGGAACTCTCCCTGCTACGCCGTGAAGCGCTATCCTCGCGTGAAGGATGCCGTTGTGGAGGTACTTTTTCGTTGAAGGTTCGAAATAAAAGGAAGTGTAGGGATATCCCCTGGAAACTAGTTCCTGAAGATTTCAGAAGACTGCTGTTAATACTCTCGCATCGAAGTAATCGAAAAATCACCTGGGATTATTTTGAATACTGTGTGAACAATGAAAGCGTATGAACCCAACATGTTTCGGTGATGAAGCAGCAAACGTATACATTGGAGCATGTGACGTTAAAGTGAAAAATCAAATAAAAGGTTAACAAGCAAAAAAAGTGTTCATTGTTTTTTCTGAGCTCTGTTTTGCAATCTCGCCTTCTTGTTTTGCGGCTCATTCTCCAACTGTTGCAGTTTGTGCGGGTGCGATGTTTTGCAAGTGCCCGGCGTCTTTCCCATCCTCGTGTTTCTAATCTCGCCTTTTTGTTGTGCGATACATTCTCCAGTTGTTATGTGCTTTATGCCTGTACGGTGACTTGCTCAAGCGCTTTCCATTACGACTCAAAAAAAACAGATATTTCGACTGTTTTTCACCTCGGCCATAGATATTTTATCTTTTTTCGCAAACTTCGCATTTTTTTCGTCGTTTCAACCAGTGGGCATTTTCTTCTCTCCGTTGGCTCGCACAGTTTTGCTTTATTTTACTTGTCAATAAAGTAGTCTATGCTCTTTTATTCGTGCACATTAGGAAAAACTGCGCTCACCACTTCAGTTGTTCATTTCCGCAGGTGGCTCTATTGTTACCTGTTTATGTCACTGATGTCTCACATGTCCCTGAACTGATTTATTGGACTGTTCACATGGAAGCAGACAATACCACTATTTTCAAGAGAAGCAGCACAGCTAGAAGAATATTTATTCACTTAGGTTTCGGTCAGAAAGATTTACTCACTTAGGTTTTGGTCAGATTTCGAAGGCAACCAAACATAAAAACCCAACCAACAACACAACTTAACTAAATTCCGTTTGCGGGAAAAGAATGTTGATACTAAATTCCAATGTACTTACGCATGTATACGCATATATTGGGACTATAGTTCAGCACGAGCAGTTGGCTATTGGGCAGTGGGCCAGGCCAGCGGCAATTTCATCATATCTTTCGTCACCGCCTCGGCGAGGCGACATGCCTAGCTTAGCCACTGCCTATGGGGCAGATCAAGAGAACGTTGAGGCCAGTGCAGAGCTCTGCCATGGCCCCTTTCGACTTTTATTTGCTTTCTTTTGCAGTGTGTTGCTATCGTTAACGTTGTAGGTAGCCACATATGCTCAAAATTATTTTAATGCATCGCTTTGCTAATTTTTTGGTGCTTTGTGCTCATTGTTGTTTTTGTGCATCGTTTTGCTCCTCGTTGGTGTTTTTTGTTTGTAACCAGATATTCGTACCACCGATTTTCTTATGAATGGAAGGCGAAACCGTTCGCACTACCCATTATGCCCATGCTGTCAGGTACAAGAGTGCAGATTGTTCGGCCCTTTCAACGCGCTGTGACGGATTATTTCGGACCAGTGAAAATCAAAACAAACACAGGAACGTTTAAACAATGGGCTGCACTCTTGACGTGCATGGTCACCCGAGCCGTACACCTAGAAATCTCACAAAGCCTACTGGCAGGAAGCTTTTTGCACTACTACCGACGATTCGTTTCCAGACGAGGAAAACGAGAAACTGTCCTCAGCGATAATGGAACGAACTTGCTCCTTGCTTCCGAAGTTCTAAAACTCGCTCACCGACACTTTGCATTTTCTTCTCTCCGTTGGCTCGCACAGTTTTGCTTTATTTTACTTGTCAATAAAGTAGTCTATGCTCTTTTATTCGTGCACATTAGGAAAAACTGCATGTACGAAAGGTACAGTATACGTATTGTACTTTTTGGGCCAAAATACTTGGTACAGTATCGTACCATATTTCGGCCGCCAAGTACAGTACAGGTACGGTACGATCAGTTTTTTCAGGGGGTGCTATTAGTACAGTTTAATACCATTTTTGGAGGGGAAGTATAACTACAGTGTCGTGCCAAAAATTCTGGTACCATGGCATCACTGGTCCCTATTCACAAATCCGTTGAACGAAGCATTTGGTTCGTATTGCGTTGGGTCACTTCTGCACTGATTTGGCAAACCAGCTTACGTTGATTGGTAACACCACAATCATCAGGCTATTTTTTGAAGCAGGAATAATGCGCCTTACCGTTTGGTCCGTGACAGATTTTTATAGCAACCGATTTCGTAATGTTCAACCGTCCTTTGTAAACGTCGCAAAAATTTCCCGAACCGAGTAAATCTTTTGTAATATCGTATGATAAATTTTCATGTTTTAAGTACCTAAATTAATCTGATGAGTGCTTTGTTCAGGTGGAATGAACGTAAATTAAAATCGACCAGTGAAAAGACTTCAGCAATGGCGTGCATGATAAGCGCAAGCATATCAGTTCCCAGTTGAGTGCGTCACGTCCATCACTTCTGGCTAGTATTGTAGGCGAATGGTACAGACGATGAGGTGCATCGGCAGGGTGGACTAGGGTGGAACTTGCACCTCCCTCGCAGCTCAAATTTGAGTGCAGTAATCTACCGTCCTCCAGCTCGTCATCCCAAAAGACGTCTTTGCGTGATCCACTCACTCCTTATCCCTTACCCCTCCCTCTTTTCCCTCACCGCTGAAATCGAAATCCTACTTAATGGCTTGCACACCATCCTTCTACCGTTTAGGCTCGCGTGGAAGACGAAAATGCAAACAGTCTCTATATCGCTGACACACCAGCAGAATCGCTCGACCATCCCATGATGCTAGAGCAGATGGCCAAGTTCTGCGATTATGCCAAGATCATTCTTTAGCGGAAGAAAAATATGGTTCGTTCTGTTTATTATTTTTCTTAGAAGGACATGGATCCTTTTTCATGTAATTTTTGCTAGACACCATCCTAAAATTCATTCTTGTTTAGGCAAACGCCGTTGGCAGTGACTCGCTTAAGTCCGCAATAGCTGCTTACGTTGCGAGCGTGTTCAACGAGCCGCCCCACTCAGCTGTCAATCCGATCGCGTACTGGGAAACGGAAAAGGGTGTCTTTCTTGATGAGGGTGATTTAGAGATTCGGACCCGTTACGTGCAGGTGCAGCTCGAAGGGGGATTTGACCTATTTGAAGGTAGAAGTTTCTGAGCAGGTTGGGGTTATACTGAATACGACCAAGAAATTCAGTACAAAATTCACATCTTCCAGGCTCTGAAAGCCGTGGCACTTCGAGTGCTAAGCATACCGGCATCATCTGTCCCTGTGGAGCGAGTGTTTTCGCAAGCTGGGATCATTACAGGCGGCAGAAGACTGCGAATGGAGGAGGTGCTTTTAGAAAAGAAACTTTTCTTATACATGAATCATGCTATGTGGTCTTCAATCGACTGTAAAGTTTCCTTACTATCCTTATTTCCATGTTTTCTGTTGTTAAAAAGGGTGGACGAACACACAAATCTCCTCATGGCCTTGCCTTCGTTCATGGCAATTCATCAGTCGCTCTCTTGCACGTGCCAAACGCAAGTGCTGTTGCGTATAGGCAGAACCAAGTATGAGAAATCCACTCGTTTCCCACCACCAATTTCTTTTTGTCACAGCTGTTTACTTTGGGTTCTGTTGCTCACCACTTCAGTTGTTCATTTCCGCAGGTGGCTCTATTGTTACCTGTTTATGTCACTGATGTCTCACATGTCCCTGAACTGATTTATTGGACTGTTCACATGGAAGCAGACAATACCACTATTTTCAAGAGAAGCAGCACAGCTAGAAGAATATTTATTCACTTAGGTTTCGGTCAGAAAGATTTACTCACTTAGGTTTTGGTCAGATTTCGAAGGCAACCAAACATAAAAACCCAACCAACAACACAACTTAACTAAATTCCGTTTGCGGGAAAAGAATGTTGATACTAAATTCCAATGTACTTACGCATGTATACGCATATATTGGGACTATAGTTCAGCACGAGCAGTTGGCTATTGGGCAGTGGGCCAGGCCAGCGGCAATTTCATCATATCTTTCGTCACCGCCTCGGCGAGGCGACATGCCTAGCTTAGCCACTGCCTATGGGGCAGATCAAGAGAACGTTGAGGCCAGTGCAGAGCTCTGCCATGGCCCCTTTCGACTTTTATTTGCTTTCTTTTGCAGTGTGTTGCTATCGTTAACGTTGTAGGTAGCCACATATGCTCAAAATTATTTTAATGCATCGCTTTGCTAATTTTTTGGTGCTTTGTGCTCATTGTTGTTTTTGTGCATCGTTTTGCTCCTCGTTGGTGTTTTTTGTTTGTAACCAGATATTCGTACCACCGATTTTCTTATGAATGGAAGGCGAAACCGTTCGCACTACCCATTATGCCCATGCTGTCAGGTACAAGAGTGCAGATTGTTCGGCCCTTTCAACGCGCTGTGACGGATTATTTCGGACCAGTGAAAATCAAAACAAACACAGGAACGTTTAAACAATGGGCTGCACTCTTGACGTGCATGGTCACCCGAGCCGTACACCTAGAAATCTCACAAAGCCTACTGGCAGGAAGCTTTTTGCACTACTACCGACGATTCGTTTCCAGACGAGGAAAACGAGAAACTGTCCTCAGCGATAATGGAACGAACTTGCTCCTTGCTTCCGAAGTTCTAAAACTCGCTCACCGACACTTTGCAGAATCACGTATACAGTGACATTTTGCTACCCAGATATCCCTTTGGAAAGGAGGCGTACATGAAACTAGTTGGTCTTACCAAAAAATGCTCGTCAGCTAACTATCGGCAGACGCCTTCTTACAGAAACTGGCCTGACCACATATCTAACGGAAGCAGAAGCAGTCATAAATCAGCGCCCGCTCACCGCTCTTCACAGTGATTCTCTAAAATTGCTTAGATTCCGTACCCCTGATGCTGATTCCACTCTCGATCCTGGAGAATCGAATACCGATGTATACACACCAGAAGCCATATCGACACGTGAAGCCCTTCTGGAACAGTGGGAACAGTCTCGTTGTAACCTTTCTCGTTTTCGGCAGTTATGGTCGTTCGCCTATTTACATTTCCTTTGCGAAAGAACCCAGAGGGAACATGTCGGACTAAGAAACCTTACTCGACATGCACCTCGGAAAGGCGAAATCGTCATCTTCCGAGACCACAACGATCCCCAACCTTTTTGGAGGCTTGCAATCGTCGAAGAAACCGGAGGGGGTGATGGATGCGTTCGTACCGCTGAAGTACGCATCTCCAATGGACCGACACTTTTATGGCCAGTTTCCGTCTTATTCCCTTTGGAACTAATCAAACCTCAGCCCACAACAAACAACCATACTGAAGAAACTGCCCTCCAAACTATCACTTCGGACCAGTCCGATGAAGAAGATTCCATTCCATCTCCTCGTTCTTCTCGCTAGTACCACCGTGGATCCCTTCGAAACGCTTGTCTTCACACCGCCCAGGTAAGTTTCACTTCATCAGGTTTCTACATTCTACTAATAACACTGCTCTGCCCACTCACTCTCACCGCACTACGAACACAGACAGATCTGCCCTCACAAATATCCTGGAGTCTATATAACCTCCTCAACAACCTGTAATTGTTCTACTATCCCCAGCTGACATTGGCAGGCTCGAGATATCAATATTTTCCGCCTCAAAGTGGTAAACGTTCCTGCCATCTACTGCTCGGGAGTAGTGCGAACAATATGTACGTCGGCATTCCTTCGCCTTAGTTTACAAATGACTAGCGACACTCATCAGAGTTAAAGCTGATCAATGCCGTCAAATGGCGCTTCACAAGCATACGGGCTCGTTACCACTCAAACTAACTACAACGCAGGTTCCTTCTTCATCTTTCTACTGTCTGTTTGGGACTCGCTGTACTCCGACCACTAATTACATCCTTGAATTGGGCTCGGTAGCCTTTCTTAGCGGATCCCAACCGTTTTCTCGGCACTCTCGCACTGCTGGTTGTCATTCGCGAGATAATCAATGCTTCACCGCTCACGAAACCATTGTCTGGAATATTTCAAGATCTGACCGCGCCTGTCGCTATACCCTTATGGGAACGTACCGCGCTCACCTCTCATCGCACGAAATTGTCGTCCATAAGCTACAGGGCACTTTCCGCGTTCAAGGGAAACCGCCAGAATCTACCATCTTGCATTGCGATACCCCCTCCTCCCCCCCCCTCTTCCTTACAAACCGTCAACGACTACCTGAAATTGTCGTCCATAAGCTACAGGGCACTTTCCGCGTTCAAGGGAAACCGCCAGAATCTACCATCTTGCATTGCGATACCCCCTCCTCCCCCCCCCCTCTTCCTTACAAACCGTCAACGACTACCTCATCGCTTCGGGAGACCGCCCTCGGTCCACCGAAGAATCTAACGATACGATGGGAGGATCATTTCTTCAGGAGCATATGTCAGGAATGGATCCAGAAAATCCAAAACTGCATTATCCTTCCGACATCGAGAGTCAGCGAGCTGCCATGCGATGGTGTTCACTTCGGAATCTGTTCATTCTTCTTCTGCGACAGATCAGCGTAAAAAGTCCTACCGCCGCAACACGCATATTGCTCGGTCGAAGTGACATTGCAGCTCGATGCGTTGACGACTCACTCCTAGTCACTCGTTGCTACTTGATCAAACCAAAAACAATACAGGGGAATCGTCGATTAGGAGATAAATGTTACGAGTTATTACCTATTGAAGTAAACAATCAGCTTATGTTCATGACACCTCTCGATCATGACTTGGTTGCTCAATCACTAGAAGGCCGTTGTCCTGGACGTCGTCCAAAACATTATCAAAAGACAAAACCGTGGATATTCTTAGCGACGACTACGAAGCAGTGGTGGTTTTCACAGCCGCGAAAAATTCATGATATCGCTCTTCTTTTTCAGCATTCCTATTCACATATTCAATAATCATTTCTATTCAAGTATTGAATAAGCATTTCTATTCACGTATTCAGTAATCGTTCCTATTCGCGCATTCAATAATCGTTTCTATTCACGTATTCAATAATTATTCCAATTCACGCATTCGATAACCATTTCTATTCACGTATTCAATAATCGTTTCTATTAACGCATTCGGTAACCATTTCTATTCACGCATTCAACAATTATTCTTACTCACATATTCAGTGTTTAAAAAACATAAAACATTCGAAAGTTGTTAAATCAAAAAGCCATGAATAGTACAACAAATTACCGCTCAGATTCGCACAAAGGATCCTTCAAAAATTTTGGCACTTTTCATCCCATTATTATTTCTGGCTGCTGCATCATAGCCATTTTGAACGAAACACATATGGAAATGTTGCCTAATTAATGCTTTTGAAAAATGCTTTTCTTCCGGTCAATAAATAAATAAAATTGTTTTACATTCTACTCTGCCAAAAAAAGCAAAAATTTCAACCAGCATTGCTTAAACAGAAATACGGAGAAATCTCCACAAAGACACCAGACACTCAGTCACTTCCAGAAGCTTGTGGAAATTTATCAAAAACTGGCTACTGAAAGTGAGAGTTTCAGCGCTGGAAACAGGCTAAATCGGCAAGAAACCTTTAAGATGCTATTTTTTAAACTTCGTAGTTGTCAAAATGGACTAAAGTTCAACTTGGGGCGTAGAGCTTCCATTTGTGACGTTAGATTTTCGGCCACCTTGGTACTAACGATTCATTGATGCCTATTTGAAGGTTATACGCGCAGTATGAGATTTTCCTGGCACTACAAGTAAGAAACTGAGGATTTTCTAAACGAGTACCTTTATCCTCAAAAAGTAATCCGGAAAATCGTTAATCGCAAATTTAGCTGGAAAATAATGAACCGCAAAAATGTTCGAAATCATTATGGGTAGAAAAGAGCCTGACGACGTGAGGCATAGCTAAAATCCGAGATTGTCCACATTTCCATATGCTATTACCTGCATATTACAAACAAACGGATCATCTATTAAACGGAAACTCCCGACTTGTTGTCGCTAATAGCGGCGAGCCTTTCCGCTTCTTGAAACGATTCAACCTCAAGCATCTTTCTTTTGTCCTGTTCGCTTGGTTGGCTTTTCCTTCTATGCGAAAAATCGTCTCTTTTCTTATTTTCCGTTTCGCTGCACATCTCTGCCCTACTTTCATGCTTCTCGATTTTGGAGTGAAGTAATCGCAGTCCTGGTTCCGTTGGCAATATATTAACCGCATCATTTTTTCCCTGGGAACGTTTCAAATGTTCCTGTCCACTCTCCTCCAAATTCCCATCTTTCGTGGCGGAAACATTTTCAGCAGACTGGATTTCATCATCGAAGCTATTGTTATTAATTGCCTTTTGATTACTCTCGGTTTCTTCAACCGGTTTGCTCTCAGCTTCACCTGCATCCATCACTCTGCTATCGGTGTGCTGCTCCTTTTCCACAGGATCGGATAAATCAATTTCTGCAAGACTCGACTCATCGATTCGTGCACATTCTAATTCTTCTTTATCCTTTATGGGTTGACGGTTGGCACTGTCATCCTTTTTACAGACAGTTTCAGGTATTTCGTGCTCAGCATCACGATCTTTAGCATGAGGTAGCACAAAAGTAAGCAGGACCGGAAGAAAAATGAGACCATGCATCATGCTGAATACAATCACAAGAAAAATTGTCTTGAAGAAAATCTGAACTATATAGGCGTCAACGGTCACCAATACCAGGATACCGACCACTGTTGAGAAAGCTCCCTGAAAGAAATGAAAATTGCTTTAAAACAATTCATGAAAGCATTCCAGAACAATAGCAAGTACGAAGACTACCAAAAGCAACAAAAATAAAATTGAAAAACACGCAAGTGAAGCGGACCTTAGTGAAAGGATAACAACGAGACTATTTTTACCTATTTCCCCAATGTAAAAGAATCGATTTGGTTCATGAGGCTATTGGGCTAAACTTCAGGTGAGTAGCGGCTAATGAACATCTATGAAGCTCCAGTTTGTGATCGTTAGCTATTAAGAAACGAGTCGTGCCTAACAGCACTGGTCCTGAGCGTTACAGTCAGAAAATCAGTATTCTCAACAGTCTTATGTACTGTACTGCTGCACAGTAGCGCTTTTCTACTGAAGCTAAAGTGAGCAACGATCTTATGCATTGGAGCGCAGCGAATATTTGGCTGCAACAGGCAACGCAATCATGCCTTCCGGTGAGGCGTTCTGTAGCCATAGAGGTGTCAGCATGTAACATTACACAGGTAGTGTAGAGATAGTTGGAGTAGAGTTAAATACTTTGGGGAAGGAACAAAAGCACTACATTTTTAGTGGAGATCAAAGTTAGCTGTGACGGGCAATCTGATGAGAAGCATTTCGATGCACAAAGCGTGCGGCGAGATCTTATCATCACCTATTGTACAGCATATCCAAATGTAACAAATTTTTTTGACATTCATCGGAATGAATAGCGGAAGTGCGAGAATTTTGTGACGTTTCTTGAGCATAACCTGGACTGCTTAAAACAGTGCTGCGTAAGTCCGAAAGGTCAAGCCGGGAAACGAAATCACCAAGCAAGCCGTTCTAGAGCAGCAAAAGAATAAAGCTTAAACGATTTCTTCTCTTTGCAGCCTTATAAAAAGACAGTTGTGCGGCAAATCGAGAGTTTAGGACATATGCCATATGCTTATGACTAAAACGCGACTTCTAGAAAAAAAACGATCTAAAACTAAAAGTGATCGTTCGTGAGTATAGCATACTTTCGATTTGTTACGGTCCTCCCCCATGATATCGTCTTCCGAACTTTCATGGCATCATACACAATCGTCAATTACTGGGAAAAAAGGGTATCATCACATACAAGAAAGACAGGCCATCCGATAGTTTCGAGTGCTTCAATTGCTTTTTTTTTACGATCCCCATGTGCCTTAACGTACGCATAGCCAATGTGAGCCGAGAGATCAACAGCGAAACCGATACTCATAATTACTGTGATCATTGAGACACTTTCCAGTCGCACACCCCAAAACGTCATATAGCCGACAACACCTGTAATTGTTACTACGCTTGACAGTTATAGTCGCAATCATTAAGAGACAACCATCGATGGTATTCAACAGATAGTGAGTGATGTGTAAAAACGTTATATGTTTTGTTAAAACGTTGTTATATATATATTTTTATAATGTTAAGCAAAACACGATATTCTGATGTTGAATTTATCGCTAAATCCTTGCTCGCATCCAATTTCACAAGTTTCCTCGTTGAAATGTTTAAAAATTTTTTTCGCACTTGAATTTTTCACAATTCCATAAGTTGTTGCACGAACGCATCCGACAAAAGAAAGCTATGAGGAAGAGAAATTCGGTCAGCGGAAGGAAGCGCAAGCAAAGAAAGAACGAGATGAAGATGGAGTCCCAATCTGCATTTCCAACCACTGAAATCAAACGAATGTTCGACATTTACCAAAGTCTGACTTTTTAGCTTGAACATTGTCCAGAATAAATTTCTTCGGAATATGTGCTTGATGATATGCGAAAACCTCTCATCTTCCCTCGCCCCTCCCCATCTCCTTTAGGCGCCCACCACTTAAGACATGAGCTTAGGTGATCTATGCGCAGAGGAGAGTTGAAAAAAGCGGAAATATTCATCATGTTGCTAACTTACCGACGTCGATACTACATATAGCGCCCGCTATTGCGAACGCAGCCCCATAGTTCGGGATCATTATGAACGAGACGATGAGCATTGAAATCAAAGCAAGAATGCAATTGCGAATAAGTGCTGGTTTCAGTTCGATGTACTGAAAATTGTTTTTAATATTTGACTAATTTTGCCAGGAAGACCGCTTACTCACAATGCTTATTGAATTAAAACGACTCGTGCGTAGTTACTGCGGTTACCAGTAGGGGGAGGGTAAAGGGTGAAGAAGGGAAACACCTACCTTATCCAGTATACCCTCAAAGTATTTTGAGCAAGTCGCGAATGATTTTCAAACGTTTTCACTTAACTGCTCTCTACAAGTATCGCTGCTTTTTTTTAAATACCGGATTTCCCATGCTGATGTTCCAGCGAACTTTTGGGGAAGTATATACAATAGATACTTCCTGTACCCTTTATATAATGAATGTGACGAATGCATACATGTATGTAATTTGTTGTATATCCGTATATACAACTCGCCAATATCTCTGTGGCTCCTTAGCGACTACATAATCACATTTTTTTTAAACATTTGCACTGTGCGGTAGTGGTTGAACATTTCACGTTCTTTAGTTTTGGTTGCAAAAGCTGACCTGATCGACAAACGGATAATACTCATGGAAAGTGGTGACGTTGAATTGCGAGTATTTAGCCGCGATAGCGCGCATCAACTGTGCACTGCGCACATGATCGGTCGGCGTACGATAGTTGCGTAGACCGAGTTGAAAGCGGAACGCATACAAATGGTTGTACGTCTAAAATCAATGAAACTTTTATTGTTCATCAAAATTAACAGTCTGAAATGCTAACGATCTGAAATCACTGTTGCACTGCATTTGCCGCAGAGAACACCAAAAAAGTCTCAGAAAAGTCTCAAATAGTGCCAGGAGAAGAAGCACAATTCGACTGAGAATAACAACTTCCAAATAAAACGAACAGCAAAAGTTTTTAAAAATCAGAAAAACAGTAAAGGTTGTGATTTCTTGAAAACAGTAAAAATTGAAAACAAGAACTGAAAACAGTTAAAAACAGTAAAAACAGTAAGGAAAGGCAAGTTGCAATTTTAAAAAAGTATGCTTTTCGTTTTCTTGCGCAAGTGATCGCGCCAAATTCATTAGAACAGAGCACTTGATCGGGCTGGCAGCTCTTAAATGGGATCGTTATAATGACAGCTTTCTCTATCACGTGAAAATGACCCGCATGTATAACATAGAAGTGTGTCATACAAGCGTGGAGCGTAATATCCAACGTTCAGGATATCGGCACCCATGTTGTATAACAAATTCTTGCTATTCAAATCTTTTTTGAAACTCAGTATGCGGTGTACTGGTCATTAAGTTCGTCTCGGTACGGTCAAGAAAAACGAGCACAACAATTGCATCCAGGTATCAAAGGAATAAATTAAAGGGTAAAAAACATGTAATGATAAAAGAAGTCACCTCAGGATCCGAGCTGTTCTTTCCCCATACCACATCCTTCTCCCAAAGTCGTCGTCCACCGGCTGTAATAAGCCATTCGCGACACCGTTCGTACCACTCTTCATTCCTTTATCGTTATGAATAACGTCACCAGAAAGGTATAACCAAAACAGTAACAAATGGTTGAAAAAATTTATTTTCTAAGGAGAAGTGCTAGCAATTTAGTTCCATAAGAATCCGATTTACCGATGGACGCGAGGAACTTGTGATAGAAAATAAATGATTCGTTTTTAATATTGTGTAAGGTTCTTTGGCAATGTTGGGCACTTCTGAATAGAAGCCCGTTCACAACGTTGTCAAAAGTGCAGTGCGAGGGGCCTTTTATGCTGCTTCAAATTTGTTGTCTTTCAAAACTCTGGTAATTTTGTTGCCTCTTCAATTGTTATTCAAATTTAAAAATTATTTCTTCAACGCGACTGTCCTAAAGTAGTTTATGTAAGCTCTCACTGTAGACCCACGTTTTGGGCAGAGGGATTTTAAGCTGTTTAGATTCCTCGTCAAGTTTTCTTTCATAAGCGTCCAGCCAAAGCATTGTCGCATTGTGTTTCATCGTAAATTCGGTATTCTCGAATTCATCCAGCATTGCCTGGAACTTCTTCCGGTCGAAGTGGTTGAAGAAATCTGGAGGTGAATTAACCACTACTTGCATTTGAAGACCTGCAAATGGGTTGCGTTTCAAGGTCAGCCGTAATCGACATGCGCAGTTTCACCATTTTGTGAATATGAAAGATAATTGAAGAAGTAAGACTAACAAATAGATGGTGACATGGAATTCAGTGGAAAGAGAATCTAAGGTGGGGCGGAGATGTAATATTTCATGGCAAGGGTAGAAGAAGAAGAAGAAAGAAAGAAGAAAGAAGAAAGAAAGAAGAAAGAAGAAAGAAGAAAGAAGAAAGAAGAAAGAAAGAAGAAAGAAGAAAGAAGAAAGAAGAAAGAAGAAAGAAGAAAGAAGAAAGAAGAAAGAAGAAAGAAGAAAGAAGAAAGAAGAAAGAAGAAAGAAGAAAGAAGAAAGAAGAAAGAAGAAAGAAGAAAGAAGAAAGAAGAAAGAAGAAAGAAGAAAGAAGAAAGAAGAAAGAAGAAAGAAGAAAGAAGAAAGAAGAAAGAAGAAAGAAGAAAGAAGAAAGAAGAAAGAAGAAAGAAGAAAGAAGAAAGAAGAAAGAAGAAAGAAGAAAGAAGAAAGAAGAAAGAAGAAAGAAGAAAGAAGAAAGAAGAAAGAAGAAAGAAGAAAGAAGAAAGAAGAAAGAAGAAAGAAGAAAGAAGAAAGAAGAAAGAAGAAAGAAGAAAGAAGAAAGAAGAAAGAAGAAAGAAGAAAGAAGAAAGAAGAAAGAAGAAAGAAGAAAGAAGAAAGAAGAAAGAAGAAAGAAGAAAGAAGAAAGAAGAAAGAAGAAAGAAGAAAGAAGAAAGAAGAAAGAAGAAAGAAGAAAGAAGAAAGAAGAAAGAAGAAAGAAGAAAGAAGAAAGAAGAAAGAAGAAAGAAGAAAGAAGAAAGAAGAAAGAAGAAAGAAGAAAGAAGAAAGAAGAAAGAAGAAAGAAGAAAGAAGAAAGAAGAAAGAAGAAAGAAGAAAGAAGAAAGAAGAAAGAAGAAAGAAGAAAGAAGAAAGAAGAAAGAAGAAAGAAGAAAGAAGAAAGAAGAAAGAAGAAAGAAGAAAGAAGAAAGAAGAAAGAAGAAAGAAGAAAGAAGAAAGAAGAAAGAAGAAAGAAGAAAGAAGAAAGAAGAAAGAAGAAAGAAGAAAGAAGAAAGAAGAAAGAAGAAAGAAGAAAGAAGAAAGAAGAAAGAAGAAAGAAGAAAGAAGAAAGAAGAAAGAAGAAAGAAGAAAGAAGAAAGAAGAAAGAAGAAAGAAGAAAGAAGAAAGAAGGAAGAAGAAAGAAGAAGAAAGAAAGAAGAAAGAAGAAAGAAGAAAGAAGAAAGAAGGAAGAAGAAAGAAGAAGAAAGAAAGAAGAAAGAAGAAGAAAGAAGAAAGAAGGAAGAAGAAAGAAGAAGAAAGAAAGAAGAAAGAAGAAGAAAGAAGAAAGAAGGAAGAAGAAAGAAGAAGAAAGAAAGAAGAAAGAAGAAGAAAGAAGAAAGAAGGAAGAAGAAAGAAGAAGAAAGAAAGAAGAAAGAAGAAGAAAGAAGAAAGAAGGAAGAAGAAAGAAGAAGAAAGAAAGAAGAAAGAAGAAGAAAGAAGAAAGAAGGAAGAAGAAAGAAGAAGAAAGAAAGAAGAAAGAAGAAGAAAGAAGAAAGAAGAAAGAAGAAGAAGAAGAATAGCCTTTATTCACATGAATAAAGAAAACTGCACGAGGCAGTGAGCCAGTGGGTAAGTGAAACGGTAGAAAGAAAAGAACTGAGCGACACTATTCCTTGTTCTTGCTGTTTCATAACTGTAGCCTTTCTACCGTACGCAGTTAAACAAGATGGAAAAATGAACCAGCAAAATCACAAGCATGAGTTTCTATATGAAACGTTTCAACGGTTCTTTAGCGATCGAGCAGCTTCACAAACATCAACTTTCAACAGAGAGCACATGAAAAACCAAAAGTTGCCCGCCTAAAACAAGTTAAGTTGCACGCCGTAGAACATGTTACTAGTAATCTTTCGCAGCTTCAGAAGCCAACAACTCTATCGGTATGAAACTACATTCAATGCCCAAGCATTTATTTCCGTCTTGAATGTTTGCGACGACTCAACGCTAATTTCTGCAATAATCACACACTACGACTGCTAAAAGTCGGCTCATCGAGCACAAAAATATTGCGCGAATAAAAAAATCAACGAAACTGAGTAGTTGTGCCTGTTTAACAAGCTTTTTCCTAATAATCAGCAAAAATGGGAAATTAAAATTGCAGCAGGGACAAACCAGCGCGTGCACATGAAGCCCCCCGTTGGAAAACGAGAAAAATAACATCATCGAAAGAAAAAATAAACCGGAAAGTGAGAAAAGGATAGCGCAAATAATTTTTGACTTCTCTGCATGTCAGCATCAAATCGAAAAAGTCAATGTTAACGCGCTATGTTAAAGGATTTGATATTTCACATGACAAGAAGAAAAGGTCCAATTAAGATGCCGCCTCGTCCAGCTTGTAACTGCTCCTGTCGTTCCATCTCTGTCCTTATGTCAGCATTATGAGAAATTCAGGGGTGGCGGATAACATTTAAAAAATTGCAATTCAGTTAATTTATTTATTAATAGCCACCGATATGTTCGCGGCCAAAAAAAATACCTTCACGCCAAAAAGTCTCATCCATGAGTACGTAGAATTTGTTGAGATAAAACGATTCTCGTACAAGGAATTTCGGATTAAGGCCCTCTTCGACCATTGAGCATCCAAGTATCGCAAATGAGATGTAGATCAAATAGATAAACAGAACAGCCTTCTTGGTTGACTCAGTCAAAAGGAACGGACCATAGACCTCACGAAATATTTTCGATATAAACGTCTCTCTGTCGTGATGTGCGCTTAGTCCCTGCAAAAGAATAGTGCAAAACGTTAAATTATGTGCATATCGTGAAGTGAATAATCTTCTTTTGTTGGTTTTGTACCATTTTTATACTGCCATAAAGGTAGTCGTTGACCTTCGATTAAATAAAAGAATCGATTCGATTCGACGTTTAGTGTGCCACAATGTGCAGATGTATTTCCTTCTTGGAATCACTCGAGATGACCGACATTATCTCAAAATTCACATTGCTTCGTTTTTAACTGCGCTAAAAATCACTACTGAGTTGTAATTATTTATCCAAAATTAAGGATGAATTTAACATTAGAACCTTCATTTTCAAACGATAACATTTGTTACGCCCACATTTCTTACAGTGAAAAACTGTTCATTTGCATAAAGCATATTTAATTGAATGCACTTTAATGCTTCCAAACAAAACTATTCAAACTAAATTTAGCAACGTTCGCAAAACAACTATTTTAGAAAATATTATACGATGACTCACGCCTACGATGAAGAGATTCGATTTGATTTAAGTGTATTTGCTTTCGACGAATTTTTTACGAGCATCTTTGGAGGTGTATTCTACTTGTAAGTCACAAAAACAGTTATTCGGTGTAGTATGGTAAAACTGTGCAAGAAGGATGCCAGCACTCTACTGAAATTATGCGAATTCTATACGAAAACAGTTTTAGATAGCTTTTTAGAAACTAAATGAACGCCACATCTTACGGACAATTATTTTTGGAATAATCTTATCGCTTACCAATCCATTCGCCCACAAAATTGCTAGCACCTCCTAGGCGCACTATTAAATTGATCATCTAGCTCCGTAACTCACCAAACATCTGGAAAACATTAAAAACGTGTTTTGCATCAATTTTTTGGCACGCTTTTTTGCTGCGACTAAAAGTTCCTCGTTTCGGTCCCCACGTCTGCAAAATAGAAAAAAAAAACAACTGCATTGATTCAGTAAGGAAAAAAGACGATAAAATATTGATAAACTGCAAGCACGAAATGTGACCTGATCCGAGTGGTCCATTTTGCTTTCCAATCGGACAAAAGCGTCGTTAATTTTCTCCATAATCGATAGCGTGTTATTTTTAGTGGATAGCGGAGGTGCTTTGGTTATTCCCTTGGGCGAAGTGATTTGGATGATGGGTGTTGGTATTCGATATGTTGGCGCAATTTTATCAGTTCGCTGAAGACTATCCTTGCGAGGTGCCGAACCGACCATAAAGAGTCTTTTGAAAAGTGTATCTGCAAACGACACGTAAGCAAAACAACACGCGAGAAACTGTTGTTCATATGGGACGATGGTTAACAATAGCAGTTGTACGTACTTCAGGTATCGTTGCTTTGCTTTCTGCAGTTAAGAGATGGCCTTCATTGTGATTTTTTGTTAAAAAAGAGGTTACTGCAAATGTGGCATAGTGACGACTCTTCTTCCGATCTCAAAAGTTCCATCCTCCACCACCCATCGTCCCTCTCCCCTCTCCCTCCCACTCTTTAAACTCATTCGGTGTTTCGATATGTTGATTTATTTCTTATCACTCAAGTGTTGTTTCACTTTCTAACGTTTGCTGAAGTTCACTCTTTTATTTATTCTCTAATCGAAACGTACTTAAAAACTGGACCAATAATTTTTCGAAATTTCGGTTTGAAAGGGCTAAAAATCAAAAACTGTCTTGGTTCAGGAGCTACTACTTTATGTGGGAGCGCCAATAGCTTCTTCAGACTTCTGCTATTTTTCCTATGATATTCATTAATACTACTAGAATATTTGGTATCACTTATTGAGCTTTTAACTGACTATTTGAGAAAGGGCATCTTCTTCTACAGTAGTACTTTTCACAGTATGAAAAACGCACTCATCTTTGGCTGTTGACTGCCTTAGGCGCCTTCAGTGTAGGAAGTGAATTTACAATAAAAAATATCAGCTTTATAGATTCCGAGGACAATGGACATAGGACAAAGGGACATAAGACGAAATGGACAAATTTTCAAAGATTGAATGCCGACCGGCATCTCGGGGATCGATGGCTGGCTTCAGTGTAACCGCATGCAGTCCATGTGATTCCCATTCACCAGCATACGCCATCACAGCAGTAAAGAACGTAAGCTGATAGAGGTATGTGAACGTGATTCCAGCGAACGTATACATGCAAAACAATTGTACACTCGGCAATGTCGTTACACAACCAATCCCGAATGAAAGCTGCAATAAACGGAAGCCATTGTATGGAAAAGCTCGGAACAAGTGATGCAGAGAACAGAGTAAAGGGGCGACCGATGCGAATTTCATTGCGTTGATGTTTAGTAGGAAGTGAGCATAATTTAATGATTAACGGAGCTTTTGAACGGTAGCTGCGATCATAAAGCTCTTGCGAAGAAATAGTGCATTGTTCATCCTGATCGTTTATTCACCTAAACCATACGTGATGAATCGAATCTCTTTGTTTAAGCGTGGTTTTTGTATGTTGTCTTTAGCGTACCTGGCTTGCCTTCCCACGATCTGTGATGACTAATCATGTGTCGCTCACCACTAGTTTCCCAAGCCAGTCTAAGGAACACGCCTAATATGATTGATCACTGTGCAGTCCTTCGTTGAATTCACTGAGCGCAATAAATGAACTGCCATGAAGAATACAAAACTGAACTTTATTTTAATTCGTTTAATCATTATGTTTGAGAAGGTCGCTTCCATGTTACCGAGGTGAGCACGTTAGCGCGCATAAAAGCTTTCCGATAACATATTTCATAGAAACTCCCTGTGAAGAAACAAATGAGAAGAAAGAAATGATTCGGAGAAAAAGAAAACAGTGATGAAAATGGAAAGGAATCCTACCATATCGGTGATTGAGGTGATCGAGATTGCAACTGCAGCTTCAGCAAGCGTTTCGGCGAGTCGTCTCGCAACGCTGAGATCTGGATTGGTGCGATGCCACGCAGCACTCATTATGAACATATCATCCACTCCTATGCCTTCAAGTACTTTTTAAAATATAGACACTCTATTAATACTCTTGCGCAGGAACATTACAACAGAACATTACGGACTGAAGCAAAAAGACTCATGCGTTTGACCGAGAATTTGAATATGAGAATCAAACCGTCGAACAAGCATCTCGAGGATCGTGACGCTTCAGCTTGCCTTCCAGTCATTTAGAACTTAATTTGAATGGAGTCTAACTTTCAGGGGCTCATCGAAAGTGCTCTCTTCAAAGCGAGGGTATTCAGTTGCGAAAAGTAATGTGCCCAAAGTTATACTGAATTTGAGGAGACTAAGTATGAGAGTGGAGGAGGGGGGGAGGAGTTGGAGAACGAGATGAGCAATCTTTTAATAGCTTCGATCTCGAATACGAGAACTGGGTTAGAGTCGAGGGTCGTGTTGAGAAAGCGGGGAGAGGGGAGAGGGAGGGATAGTGGGTTAAATTCTACAGGCAATGGTATTTTGATAAAAGGAAGAGGAATTAATTTCAGTCCGACCTCTGACAGTTAAGAGCTTTACGGGCACCGTGCAGCCGAGCCCGCGTCTTTCGCACACCCGCCGATGGTTCTTTCCGCTGTACTACTGTCCCGATTGCCACTGCACTTTTTAACACCGTTCCACCAGCAGGCGCATAACGTCAATGCCTCCTAGAGTGCATTACGCGACATGGGACTGGGGTGACGGTCTATATTTACTATTGCATTGGAGTCTTATGTTGAAAGCCATCTACTTAGGTGCATCTCACACCACAGTTCATACTGAGCCTGACCTCTGACACTGGAAAGCTCCACAGAGCAGCCGGGAGTCGTGCCCGGGTCTTCCGCATACCGGTCTAGCGCTCCATCCGCTGAACTAGCGCCCCGTTGCAACTACCTTTTTAAAGCCGTTCCACCAACACGAGCATAACGCCAACAGGTGGAGTGGCCTAAGTTCGGGGGATAGAACGCTCGCCGGGTGTGCGAAAGACGGGTTCAACTCCTGACGGCTCCGTAAGGCTTTCCACAGTCAGAGCTCAGACTCGGTATGGATTGTGGTGTGAGCCGCACATAAGTAGATGGCTTTCATCATAAAACTCAGGTGCGAGAAGAGAACAATTTCCCATCACTGTTCTCTCCTCCGCTATCGCTTAACGCTAGTTGTGAAAGCAGAAGCCTCTTCTAAACCGAAATGTCGTCTTGAAGGAATAAACATTTTACTAATGGCAAAACACATAGAAATGTAACAGACAAAACTAACTCACAGAAAACAATGAAAGGTGATACGTTGACAATAGCGTTATAAAGAAATCCACACCAGAGGACCGAACCAAATGCGCTCATGATTGCCATCAATGGACAAAACAGTCCTGAATCACTTCGAATTACTCAACTGGCTCGGTGGTACCACCAACATATCACGAGTATCATTAGCGCCTACTTAAGCTTTCTGCTCGATTTGCTCAAACACTTTGAGTTACGAAATTCCGCTGCTTTAAAATTGCAAAAAAATTTCTATCTTTTAGTACATAATTGTTCGTAGGCGAAAATCTCAGATGAACGATGCAAACGTTCGTTCATTTGCATACGTTAATGCAAGAGTCTGTCTATTGGGCTATCCTTTCAATGTTTTTTCCGTCCCCTTCGATAACATATTACAACTTCATAAATAATGTTTTCGAATCGAGCCAAATATATTGTTTTAGGCGATACTTTCGTATAAAACCAATTATGGTTTGGATTTTTATGCTGAGAGCCTTATATGTTTAGGTGCTGTTCGCACCACTATTGATACTTTATGTGACCTCTGGCAGTGGAAAGTATGACGGAGCAGCCGGGAATCGAACCCGTATCTCTCGTGAAGGCCAAAGCTGGACTCTCGGGCGCTCCATTATTTTTTCCACTGCCAGAGGTCACAAATAAAGTCAAGTAATTTCGAACTGTACATGTCTAATGTACAGTATATAATAATAATCAAAACAAACATGCAAAGTCGACTAGATATATCTACTTGGTTGAAATTGAGTGGTGGATCTTTCAATCAAACAAAAAATTTAAGAATCTCCTGGCGGTCCCAACATCCGCACCCAAAAAATTCAGCCTTCAATCTTGACATTAGAGTGGACTGTCCTGAACAACAATTAAACAAGAGTTTTTAATGAATCTTTTCGGTAAAATCGCTTACCGGCTAATGCGATTGATGGTTTACTGCGAACCCAGTCGGGTGCAAAGAAACCATTATGGTTAAGCAGAACGACGCAGCTAAGGCCACAGAATGCGAACAAGATTGTACAGGTTACTGCAAATTTTGGTGTTAACGAATCGGCCACCTGCTGCAATCCTTCTGGCAAACTCTCGTTGTGATACATACCAAATTCAATCAATCCTGAAATCATTAGTAGAGTTTTTTCTCTGAAACTCCAGAATTTTCTTAGACATCTATTCAGCTATGAAAATATTTCATCCCGGCAGCGGATGGATGCGAAAGTGATAGAGTGTGATTGCAAGGCAACAAAACGGGTCCAAATTTGTACCGACTTCATTAAGTTAGGCAATACCGCTTATGGGACTGGACTCGTCAGTCCATTCAGTAATCGAATAAAATCTTCCTGTAAATGCGATTCATTTCGACAACTGTTTAGACAGCCATTAGTTAAAGCAGCAGCGAAATTATTTCTGAAGCGTCATATATTTAAATGACTTTCGTGATAGCGTTTCTAGGAGTTTAATTACAAGCATTGGTTGATGGGTTATAAAGACTGCCTTGAATATTACGGCCGTTTCCAAAGAAGTCATGCTGAATGATGACGCATGTGACAACATATATTAAAATACACTTTTCTTTTCCAATAAATAGGTGTAATCTGCAATTCCCTAACAAAACAAACTGTTAAGGAATTGTTAGGGAAAACCCTAACAAAACTTTTATTTTAAAAAAACGCATGTGTGCTTACCTGATGCAGGATTATTGGTATCGGCAAGATAAGTGGCTACTTTTTTACGCCATAAGTAGCTCACGTTACCAACTTTTTCCTCGCGCACGTTGTACGTTAAACGAACAGCGCGAACATAATCGAAATGTCCTTCCTTAAATATAATATCCCAAGAGTGGCAAATCATTAAATGTCATTCTCTGTTTCTCACATACCCATCAGAACGAAACTATAGTTTTTGATAAAAACGTCTTTATACGGCTGATTAATTATTCAGTGAATCATAGGCAGCTTGTATTGTACAAAAAACGATCAAAACGAAATTTTAGGAAGGCCAAAGGAAAGCCTTTTTAAAATTTCTGAAAATTAAAAAAAAATTGGAAGAACGAACAAATTTCAGGACTGAAAAGTTGACAGCATTATCACTAGACACGTTTAAGCCTCAACCGAACAATGTCAGAAAAAAATCGCGCTGCATGATTTGTTCCTAATTAATAAAAATTTTAGGGAAATTTGCCATAACCTTTTCGAAGGCCATTCGCGTGTATAAATTCGAGCTTACTCGTCATACTTCAACCAAAACTTCTCAGAGCACTTCTTAACTGCTATTTCGCTGCGTAGATAATTTATTTACTTCCATACCTCACTTCTTCAGCTCCTTTGGCATAATAGTAATAATAATTTTATAAACATAACAAAGATAAATATAGTGCTGCAAACGTTTTTGAGGTGCTCTTGATGGGCTGATTATTTCTATGGCATGAATAGTTGGTAATGAATTTCTAGGCTAAAATAGCGTCAGGAAAAATGATCATAAAGGCTGTAATTTCGTCCTCTAGAGAATGCCATGGTTGGCAATTTTCTTGCCGACACTTTTGTTTTTTGCATTTACCGTAATGAGGAGGCCCTTCAACGAACGAGAGGGGAGTTGCAGATCATTTTTTCTAACCTTTCCTAAGCTATGCACTATGAAATGGCTTCAGGCATCACATAGTTCATAGAAATTACTCACCACTCCTCTTCTAACACCATAAAGCATAGTTATCTAGTATTAAGAGAAAATTAACAAGCTTAGTGAGCTTAATTAGAACACCGAAATGATTAGCCGAATACGAATCGTTTATATCTGGTCAAGCCCTATTTAAACCCGTCTGTAATATTCAAATGCATCTATAATAGCTTAATTTGTCGACGAGATGTGGTGATCCGATGAGCGCACCAAAATAAATCGGCTCTGTTCCTCTCCATCCGATCGGATAGGTAACTTTCACCTGGAAAAATTCAAACAGAATTTCGCGCTCGGGTTCTGTGAAGAATACCTTCTATACGGTTTCTACTTGTCAAATAAGCAGCTCCTAAACGGCTCTTTTTCAGAAAATTGGCGTTCACTACGTTCCTAAGTCTAGCGTAAAACGTCCGTTACGTCAGCGCTGTCTTGGTGCCACACTTCTGGTCGTTGTTCGTTTTTGTTACTTTAAGTTGGCTCTCTTAACGCTTCATTCATTTTCAGAAACGTTATTTAACATTCTGTAGCGACCATTCGTCATTACCAAAGTCCATCCACCTCGCAGGCTACGTCGACACTGACCGTCTTCGCTGAATCAGTTATTTGGACGAGGAATTCAAATTAGGACCATCGGAACCATGCTTTGTGTAAGTTTTCATCGCGAAATCCTCTCATTCCTTTATCAGTTCACTATTCACTAATGCCGTGCTAATTAGCCAACCCCCTGCTGTGTTGGCCACCTACGTCAGTGAACATTTTGCACTGAATGATCAGACCTTATCTGTCTGCCACTTCCACATCAAGCGGGATTAGAACCCACGTTTTCAATCATGGCATATTCTTGGAAGGGAAGTATTTTATCAGTCGCCCAACTCCCCACTGCGCTAAGAAGATGTCAAATTTTCCAGTTCAGTTGTTTGGGAAATAACAAATAAGAAAAAGAGAAATGATCAAACCTCATTTGTGATTATATCGTTTGCGAGTTCGGCAAGTTTACCACGAAAATCGGCCCATTTGTTTTTTGGCATCAACATAGTTATGTGGTCATTGAGATAGCATTTCCAATCATACGACATACATAAGTCCGTATACCCAACTTCGTACATCTTGCCGTTGTGCGTCACGGATATTGTTAAATTGTGGATTATGTACTGGAACAATAAGCATAATCACATGGGACATTAGCAGATAAGAAAACGGACAACTTTTTCATAGATATTCGACTGGTGGAGAGATGAGAAAAGTGACAAAATTCTTCTAGCAATAATCCAATGATCCAAACCCGTTTATAACGTCTCATACTCATTTCGCAAGCACAGAAGTCGTCGAAGTGGAAGGCGCGCAGAAAGAATGTTTGTGAGGATAGCAGAGGGAATGTTGTAAAACACAATGCCTTGAATTGATAAATGAAGCCGGTTAGTTCGCCGTCAGAGAGTCATCAGAAGTGCGAAGTGAATAAGCTTATACTCAAAAGCCTATTCGCCCCCCTTCCCTCCCCCTCCCATTCCTCTCTTTCCGATTTCACTGGCGTCATATTTGATTCTCAGAAACAGTGCTGTGTTCAACAATATCTTACTAATGGTATCGGCACATGAAAGAAAAAACTAAAGTTTCATGCCTGATTTATGCGTTCGAGTTCATTGAGATAACTCGCACTGAGCATGTTAGGTCGGCCTCTCTCGCGGTCAAACTTCCCAGCCGCGATAATATCAATATAGCCATTGTAATCATAGCTTTTGCCCGGCCAGAACTCTTGCTCATTCAGTGGCCAGTGTTGGCTGAGAACATCTCTTTCATATCGCCATGGAGCGCTTTTTGGTGAAAATACATATTGTGGGTCGATTGTTGTCTGCAAACGCGGATGCCTATCTACTCAATCGAAGGCAATTTAGGGCTATTACAAATGAATCACGTTGCTTTCGTGCCGAAACGACAATATGATCTGCTTTGTTATGCTGATTCTAATCTGATCTTTGTAGAACGATCTGTCAAGAAAGTTATGTCAAAACTTTATTAAGCTAACAAAGTTTATTCTGAATCTTTTTTGTTTGCTTCTCAGATTTTTCCGTGAACTGAAGAAACGAGAGAGAAACCATCCATCATCCGCTTACCTAATGTCTTGCACGATCCAAAGCTTGAATAGGTATTAAAGTTTTGGATGGGTATTTACAGTCTCTATGATTTACAGAAGTGTTTAAGAATCGACAAGCATGATAGCACACGTCCAATGAAATGCAAAAAAAAAGAACGAGTAACAAAAAAAACGAACCTGTTGTTTAATGTAAATGAAACCAGCACTAAGAAATACAGTTAACAGTATGGGTGCAATGAGGAGAGCTAGACGAAACCGATGAGCCAGAAGACCCCATTGAAAAAACGCCCTATGGATAAGATAGTCAAATGAAGCGGGCATCAACCTTCAATTGAACTTTAACGTTAGTAAAATGTTCGCGACAATTCATGGTATGTATTTCGTAAAAAAAGAAAAACCGAAAATTGATGCTCGGCGATCCGCAAAAAGTGCCTTTTTTAAAGTGCGAGCTCTTAAAACTGCATAAAAGCTTTCTGAGACAATCGGTGACTAGAACATTTGAACATCCCATTCACTATTTAGTGCTGATCAATCCGGAACGAAAATTTAGGCAATTTTTGAATTTTTAGTGGAAAAATAACATCACAGCTCGCAGTCAAATTAGAGAAACAATAGCGCTCGCTTTTGCCCAACACTAGCAAGCTAATCTCTATCATAAACATAGGCCGATGAGACTCATTACTAAGAAAAAGAAAATATCGCTCGATGAGACGAATAAAATTCATGGCTGATGCAAAGCGAAAAGTATTCATTATCATAACGTGCAGTATGTGGCGATTAATTGAAAAGCGCTATCGAATGCTGCATTTACTTTTATATTCCATGTGAGACACTAAATTCGTGCGTATTATTTCTTAATGAAAGTAAATCGAAAACTGCACCTCTGGCAAATGCTAGTCCTAACAATCAATAATGTTACTGAAAAACATTTTCTGCACTCCGCGTTATATACAATAAAGCAACACATTTTTGCAGAAAAATATAATTCATTAAACAATAATGATCAACGTGATTATGAACACTGTCGCGCCTCGAAAATGGCAAAACAAATACCGAATAAGACAAAAGCGAGCGGTAAATGACAAACGACAAGTTGAAAGTGGCAAGTGGCAAAATGACAAATTAACAGTAATAAATGGTAACTAGTAGTATCACAGACGGCGACATAGCCCTGTGATGGAATCCAATGGTTGGCCGTTTAGAAAAGAAGAAAGATCGAATTCTGTTGAGTATCGTTATGATAGGCGAGATAAAACATAGCACACAGCAGAAACATTGCTGAATTGTGTTTGGTTCTCACAGCAATAGACTGAGTGTGAACTGGGACAAAAAAAATAAAGACTAGTGTCATCAGAGAGCAGTGCCAAAGCGCGTGTTATGCGCTGTTGAAACGTATTCACACGGGCAGGGTTTTAAAACGCCGTCGATGGTATAGGACAGGGCGTTCTGAAATGACAACTGAAATTGGCACATGCATAATGGACGTTCAGGTTAATCAAAGAGTTGCTAAGTAAGTATCATGAAGGTTGAAGTAAAAGAAATAAATTCGTAGCATAAATCTTCACAAACATATATAATCGAAAACAAGTGCTGAAATAGAAACGCACTTTCAAATCGTCAGGGAAGTGTAAAGAACTTGCATGGTTCGAAAGGAGACAACAATTTACAAGACCAAATTGAAAGTGTTTATTTGTGTATGCTGGGCGGCAATAGCTCAGTGGTAGAGCCCGCGTGCAGGGAGACCCTGGTTCGATCCCTGGCTGCTTCCCACCATACCACTGACAGCCCACCCAGCGGGTGGTTAACAACAGGCTATTTGAGATAGACAAAAACAAGGGCATCCCTTTCCTGTCTCTCATTCTTCAACCTAGTGCTGAAACTTGAAGCTTAAACGTTTCAAGAGAATGATGACTTAAGTAGACTTGTGATAGTTTCCAAAGATTCTTGGCTTGAGAAGTACTAAGCGCAAAGTAGCTGCAGTAAATACGGGTGATACGCGGCAGGAACTCCAAAAAATTTCGTTCATGAAATTCGTGACTTCGAACGACGTGTCTTGAGAACGCTTTTGACTTGAATTGGGGAGGAGGAGGAGAAGAGGGAGA
>JPKZ01002476.1:229927-246661 GCA_000803305.1 Toxocara canis
GGCGAATACATTGATGGGCTTCTAACAAAAGTGATATAGTAAGAAGTGGAATTGGCTATAGAAAAAGTGGAATAGCGTTAAGACAAGCAGATTTGTATTTGTGATGAAAGTGTTTCTTTTTTTTTTCACATGACTGGCGTTATTTTGAAGAACGCAGAGACGTTTAATTGCAAGAGTGGCCAAACTGCTTCAACTGAAAGCCATATTTTATGGGGTTCGGTAAGTGCAATTATGATTGTCTTGAAATTTAACAGTTATAGAGAGCACGCTGCGCCAACGATGCACCCTAAACGCACATCTCCACGCGACATCGCTACAATGTTATCGCTAAACAATTTCTGCGAACGAATTTTCACACAGCAATCCTTTGAACGCATATTCTAATGTACTTGCAACCACTTTGTAGTTAAACTGAAAAAAACAATAAGAGCGGTGCACTCTCCATATAAACAGCGGTTTACACCTCTCCTATAAACAACTGTTTACACCTTCCATGTAAACAACGGTTTGTACCATTCAAATAAACAACTATTTACACCTTCCATTTTAATAACGGTATGTGCCATCCATATAAACAATGGTTTACCATATCAAAATACCGTAATGTTGCGGTGCTCACAACAAAGCTTGAATCGCAGTGGTCTAATGCGAACTTTGGGGGGCGAAATTTCAGCTGCGGGAAACGTGCATGATTGGCACGAAATTAGCAGCTATAGAGAGCCCTTTGGGGCAATACTCATCTGTGAATGATTGCCTTTCAAGATGATTTGAAATTGTTCTGAGGAGCCTTTTACTAGGAGTCTTTTTACGGACGCCTTCAAAGGGGGATCACTGAAATTCAATAGCAGCATCGTTGTAATGTGCATGACTTTATGAAAAGAAAACAGTTCTTTGTTTGCATCGGAACAAAAATTAATCGCCATGCAAGGAAGTAGTACAAATTCACTGACTACAAGAATAAAGCTTTTGCTGCCGTTCATGATTAATTACTGTGCAAGCATATGACGTGACCTCATCTCCATTCAATTATTTGTCTCCAAAAGTTTTTACGGCCTCATACATGGTGCAATCGTCTGAACTAATTACTCTGTGAACGATATCGCTCATATGTTTCTACATTATGCATGTGAAACCACGTTCCTAGTTCATGTGAAAAAACAGTGCGGGGACTTTTTCGGGGGGCATAAGCACGGATAGAGCGCAGGAGTCGCGATTCAAGCAGCAAAGCGTTATCGAATTTTTACGCAATGAAGGCGTCCGGCCAAAGGACACAGTCGATTTGGGCAGCAGAGTTTCGGCAACGTCGAAAAAAAAAAACGATTAAAGAGGAACCTCTTTTAGAGAGGCATGCTAAAGCGATCAATCCTAAACCAATTGTCCTGTGGGAAAAATTGTGATTTGGAATAGGTCAGTTTTCTTGTTGAGAAACGGAAGAAGAAAGAGACCATCAGGTGATTTCATCAATATCATTCTTTAGAGGCATATTCACCTCAGTAACGTCTCTGGAATGTTGGTGGTGAGGAACTTTTCGTCACTTCAGAAGCAAGGTCGAGTGGTCAACTATCTGTGATATTGCAGCGCTCTAAAAAAGTTGAAGACTTTCTTGTTAGAATCACAACCTGTTGTCAGAATTTCGCTCATATGGAATTAAAACCAGCCAGCAGCGAAAGCAGATATGGTGGTTCTCCTAAAGGTCGTACCTCACTCAGGGCTTTCAGCTGAGAAGGTCTTCATGTCAGTTTTTGGGGTAAAATGATCGATTACCTCGAAAGGAAGGATACAATTATCTGCGAATACTACTCTAGTTTGCTTCGAGGATCTCTTGCAGGAGTCTTGCTTCTACACGACAACGGTAAGGCTCACGCATCTCGAGTTTCGATCACCACGGATCAAGATCGTCGCTTTACTCACTTTCATCAATCAAATAGTCTGGACTCGCCTCCGGGAAAGCGAAACGAAAGCGATTAGAAAGTCAAATGAGCGGTTCAGGCCTAATTTATCTCATGCGACAAACTGTTCCTTTTCAATGGTTTACAAGCGTTGAAGGAAAGATATTGGAAAACGTTATATTTAAGTATGGTCCATAAACTGTGTTCCTATGGTTATTACTAATATATAAGTACGGAAACTTTGTGAGATCCTTGTACTTGGTAGCATAATATCGTTGCATGCATCGATTTCGTTAGCTATACGCTCAGCTAGAAGCTAGATTTGCATATATAGGTGTCTTTTTTTCTCAGATACTTTTCACATAATTTGTCGATACATAGAAGCATAATCCGGAAGACGATACAGATGCAAGATGCAATACTTGATCGTCCGTGAAGTTCGCATTACACAGTCAGATTGCTCCGGTTATCTTTGCTCTATGCATAAATAACTATGCCAATATGCTTTGAGAGCGATCTGATTTGGAAATGGTTGAACCATGAGCGATGATATAATTGCGTTTCAGCATTTTGTCTTTTCTACATGAACTTTTTCTCGATGATTGCCGCACAATCAAACGCATCGCCATAGACTATGTATATGAATCGGTCCTTAGGGGAAGGAGGATAACTGAAAGCGATGGATATGGCTCTTGGGACGGTTGAAACTTTGTTGCTGAAATGACATACGCAATCATTGAACGCGAAATGCGTGAACATTCTACAAACTGTATATGACGATCTGCGGCGAAAGTGTCCGCTTTGGGAATGGAAAGATCGATTGCCGATTTAACTACTTCTCTTTCGGGCCTTTCGCATGCTTTCGTTCACCCCTTGTATAGACAGCAGCCGACAAGCACTACTCTATGAATATATTACAACTTTAAGGGGTAATCGCACATATCAGATATGAAGAATAACAACTTTTTAGTTTAGATTTAACAGACTTTTTCTACTCAAGAAATAATATACGGCGCAGCGATCATATTTTATATTGGCTAACAAGTTTTGCTGAAAATTCAAAAATTTTCATGGAAAAAACTGATTAGGAAGTAACTGCTAAAAGGCTCTAATTGAGAGGAAAAAGAATGTGACGTTCACGAATCGGCTTACTTTGCTTCGAACGCATTTCCATTATACTAATAAGATATTTTTTCATTAGCATTATACTTCTCACTAATGCCATTACGAGCAAGTGAAAGTTATGACTATGCGCAGCGTAATTTTTGAATATGCGAAACAACAGAATTTTTTCTAGTAGTGCTCTGGTGTTATCCCCTCTCACATTTTTGATTTTCACGTTCAAGCCTCCGAGTACCAACGAGACAGCAAAATTTTCCCATATGAATTTCTCAACAGTATTAAGAAAATCTAAGGAAGAAAACGATATTTACTTACTCTAAAGTCCATACTGTTTGTCAAATTAGCAGCCGTTTGATACTTGCGACATTCTAAGTTTAACATTTCAAAAGGAAAAGTAGAGAAAATTTCGCCAAAAAGACACTGCTGAAATGCTGAGATTTCAAGCAGCTTTAAAACTAAATTTGCCGCATGCAACTCGTCGTTCAACTGTCATTCGAGTAAACATTGAAATTGATTTGTTATCATTTGAGAAGATTCGCAATCTGAGTGAACGGAACGCAGCGATATGCCACTATCCGGATCAATTTCAAAGAACGGTGGCAAATGTATAAAGATCAATAAGATGATCAATGTTTGGTCTGTAATCAATATATCTGCACGCATATCGAAAGAATGAAAGGGAATTTGGGAATACGGAACAATCTTTTTCACTGTAAACTATTGGCGAAGCTACGTTTATATTTCTATTTGAATTGTTCGAAAAAATTAGTCACCCATACTCCAGACCGAAAAGAAACCGTTCTTTTTCGCTGTCCTGATAAATAACATGGAATTTGAGCTTCTAAAGGCCTCACAATTCCGAAACAAAGGCTTCTTTGTAGTTCGGAACCTGAAGCCGGGGACGGGTCAGGTATTACAAGGGTCGAGGAGAAGCCAGAGCCAAGTTACCGCATGAGTCGAAGCTGGAGTCAGACTTTTGAAAAGTCCGAGTCTCCCTCGAATTTTTGGCCTTCATTCAGAGTCATGCTTGCTCAAAAGGCGAAGCCAAGATTGGTGTGAGATTTTTGGAAGTTTCAATCCGTAGATGGACTTTTCGTGAGGTCGCAAACGGAGACACAACTAGAGCCAGGCGTTTGAAATCAAAGGAATTTTTCAATCTCTGGCGAGATGCCAATACGGACACATATACAGGTAACAAAAGACAGAGATATAAAAAACGCTGCAAAAGAAGTTTTCAAGGATACAGGATGGGCTGTAGAACAACACATGACAACGAAACAGGGAGTTGACAACGCATTCTTTCTTCCCAGACAGATTCGTTTATTCCTCGTTGAAAACTACACGTTTTTTTTCTTAGGAGAAGCCTTCTTTTCTAGATAAGCGTTACTTCCCAGTGAGCTGCAGAAAACTTTTTGGGAGGGTTGCTGTGGTATATACTGAACTGCTCGAATCATCTGATAATAGTCCCTCGATAATGCAGACCACAAACACTTTTTTGATCGTTATTCATGTATTCGACCTTTCGTATTTCGAACTATCGCTATTGTTACGGCGAGCGCTGTCGGTTACAATGGCGTGTTTTTATGCGATGCGCTCTGTCACACGTAGACACTCCGGCCTCGTTTTACGTCCATTTCTAGCAATCGTGACTCGAATATTAGTTAGTCCACTATATTAGTTAGTCCGTCATATTGATGTGAAAAGATTCTCGATCTCAAGTTTTGGAATTATCAGTCTGCTATCACCCTTGAAAGGGGACAGAGAGAAGTAAGCGCGTTTTCAAAGCTCAAAAAAGAGCGATGTAAGCAGAAACACAGTGAAAAGGATGGTGTCTAAGCGATGGTGCTATCTAACTGTTTCGTAATAATTCCTTCTGCATTCCTGGATTCTTTCATCTCTCCTGCCTCGCTTACTTGTTCAACATCGTCACATGAGCAGCATTTCACAGCAGTATTATTTTCTTTAAATTTTACCGGAAGTTTTCCAAATAAGAGGCTGCAACTTGGAGCGGAAGCGAAATTCTCTTTATGTTTCGTCAACAAATCGGATTTAAACGAAGACGCTAGAAATGATGTTGGACCCATTGTTAGCGCGAAAGTGAAAGAAATGTCACTTTGTTATTCAAACGGAAATAGAGGGTACAAGTCGGAGAGGAGAGGAGGAGCGGCAAGGGAGAAGGCGAAAGAGGCGAGGAAGAAGAGGCGAGGAGGAGAGACGAGGAAGATGGGAGGAGGAGGTGAAATCGAAATCTTCATATAGGGAGTGCTCGCGTGCGGCATTTCTCAGGTCATACCAGTTTTTTAATTGAATTTGTGTTTGTTTCAACAGAAAACATCAAGAAAACCTACAAATTTTTTATTTGCTGACCAAAGCCATATTTCCAGTATCACATTTTTTCAATTACTCCTTGAAATTTCAAACTTTTCTCCTATAAGCATCCTCCCATTTATAATGACCGCTAAAACACCGCATATGCTCATAGCAGTCACTATGGCTGTGCAGCATTTAGTACAGTCCAAACCGGATCGTATTTTGCAGATGTCACTGAAGTACGGACGACCGGTATTTGCCGGATATCACTGAAGTTCGGACGACCGACCTTTTCTGGATATCAATGAAGTATAGACAACCGGTAACTGGCGGATTTATAGACAATTGGCACTTGCCGGACATTCGGAAAGCTTGAATCGTTTTTCTAAAATGACATTGCTGTACCATTTGCAGATGTTTTTTTTAATGCGTGTTTCAAGTGATTTTAGGATTTTCTATTTTGAATGAGTGTATAATTGATTTTAAGCGTTGCCCGCGAACTGATTCAGAATATTCTTAACGTATTTTGAAATCGTTAGAGGAAGAGTGGAAAGTAATAAAATGTTTCTTATTTTCATTTAGCATATTAAAGGCAGGCGGGAGGGGGAGCGGTAGGGTGATGATTTCATTGAAATGGAAAACACAGAATGGTATGATAGCGAGAGAGATAAAAGTAGCCTTGGCTGCGCATAGAATTCAATGCTTTTTGAAACGTGTGAACCAAGGCGTGTACTGGATTACATTTTAAAGGCCAGCAGTGACAAAAACGTACTCAGAGTGCAAGTGCAGTGCGAGGAGACAAATAGATGGTTTTTTTTTTAGTTTTTGGCATTGTTTACAACCACATTCTATAGATAAAGCGGAATTACAAATACGCGTGAGTACGAGAACCTTATGCCATTCCACAGCCACATACAAATATCTGTCCAGAAGTAAGAAGAAAAAATATGCAGAATCAATATGCATTCGAGTCTCCACTTCTTTCACTGTACATATGAAATAAACGACCTCCCTCCACTCAGAACAGTTACTATTCGAAAGTGTTCTAAGTTTGCTACTATTGCTGCAAGGATAGAAGCAAAGCCGAAATTTCACCTCCCTGACTGGTTGGCGATATGATAGCAAAGTCACCATGACATGATGGTGATCTTAAATTCCTCCTGACTTCTCATCAAGAACTTGTCATCCATCGATCAAGCATTTGGGTTTGCTATGCTCCATGCTGATATGCAAAAAGGACTTACTCTTCATCCCCAGGGATACATGGCAAACGGAAGTGCAGCAAATGAAGGTTAATCTTAGCACCGCCAGCCGACTCAGAATGTTTGGCACCTGAATTAACATGTTTGAGTAAGTGAGGAGACTAGTAAAATTAGGTTGCTAAAGGTTACCAATATTGGGAGTACACCTTATAGTAGTGTAAATCTTCACATAAATTTCAGTGATTTTTGTGAACAAGAACATCATTATTGCGAATCTGAAGGAAAATTTCGTTGCTGAACATATAGTTTTCGACAGTTGTCTCCCTTTCGCTTTGATGCGACTCGCTCGATGTTTTCGATTTCGGCGCCATTGTTAGTTGTGACTTTTTTGTCCAATCTTATTTCAACGGCGAATCCAGATACGTTTCTCAGAGGCTCTGGAAATCAATGCGGCAAAAGAATTGCTCCGAAATGCTTTAGAGGCAAATATTCGGGGCAATAGATTCGCAAGCAAGAAGGACAAGAAGAGACATTGCAAAACAAGAAGCAAGCATCCCAGGGGAATAGGTGAAAAGTCAACATGTGATGAGGCGATATGACGAGACAAAAGCGAATAGTGCTCTTGAAAAGCGTGCTAAGCTTCACACTGAATGCAATGCGTACGCAGCACAAACGCATGGTTTGCGGTGCATCCGGTTATGACTGAGGTAACGTTAGTCAGTTTATACGGTGAAAATCAGCCTAACTCCATTGCTAGAAAAAGAAAATGAGATATGATCAAATGCGTTAAAATGTGTTCCCGAACAAGAAGGTTGCGAACATGAAAGCTATTGCATATGAGCCAATGTTCAATTGTTTCGACTGCGCTATAGCCAAGAGAATGGAACTTGCTAAAGAAAAAAAACAAAAAAAAAACAACTCGTATTGTGCTTATAACGAATTCAATAGTTTGCAAATTAAAAGATCACAATTTTCACCACATCGATAACTGGGAACTGCAATTCTGAAGTGATCCGACCTTATCCACGCAGACCCAGTAGCAAAACCATACACAACTTAAGGTCACTGGTTCGAAACTAAGTCATTTGTGCCATAGCTTAGACATGCCACAGGATTTTTCGGACTAAAAAATATTCGTATTACACATACTTCATAAGTGAACCACAGTAATGACAGTTACAAGTTTCTACTTTCCTACAGCATATGCAGTGTCGCGATTTAAGAAATCATTGAGTCGAGCAAGATCAACGAAAGCACCAAGTAGCCGCGGCGCAAATGGCCAAGTGTAAAAAGTTCATTCGCATGCGGTGAATTCGTTCACGAAAACACTTTGCAAAGGAGCTGAATGGTTGACGGCATCACAAACTGAGCAACACTTTAGCGGTGCCGATCATGAAAGTCGTCATTTTCATGTGCATTTCTCATTGCACTCCTCATATGCCTAATGAAGATTGTCCTTCACGTAAACAACTGCGCAAAATAGAAACCAATTTCTCGAAGGACGAAATCAACGGGCAAGAATTCCTTTCAACCTAACGGTGATGCGGTTTTTTTTTTCGTGTAACGTTACAACGAATAAACGTGAATTGTCATACTCTGACAGCTGATGGTCAGTGAATGTAATCATAAACTGTGGCCATAAAAGTTTGAGAAAAAAACGCTTTAAAGGCATCAAAACTTTCCTTCACAGCTCGCCATGATTCGAACGCGGCCCATAGCTACCTAAAATCTACCGTAGAAGCTCGGAAAAAAAAACCCGAAAAGGTACTCTGTTTCTAAATGGAGAGGATGGCACGAGAAGCGTGGATGGATATTTCCAGTTGAGGCTATGCGTCCGGGGGGAGGAGGAGCGGAGAGGCTTTTTTCCTCGGTATACCCAAAGTGGGAGTTTTATTCGAAAGGTTTGTTTACAGCGCGAGGGAGGTGATTGGAAGTAATAGGCTACTTGTAAATCTCAACTTTTGTACTTCGACTCATATTTTAATGTTTAGAGTGTCAACGAATACAAACAATTTATCACCTGTTTATGGGTGTCAGTGATCTCTAAAGGATGATAGCGTCCAATGATTCGAAACGGGACTAAGGAGATTTGGTCAATGGCTGCGAAAATTAGCCTCACAACCCTAGTTAAATCGAAAAAGAGAGTACTGGTCAGCCCACAACAGAGCGTGAATACGCTATGAGAAACATCACAAAAGCATGCGACCATCGGTAAGAAAGTGAGACACAGTTAATAAATCTCGAAACTTTCAGAATAATTTCAAGTTTTTATCGTTTCTGCGCATATCATCTTATAATTTTTGTGAGGTCTTTTGCAAATTCAAAATAAATGTATGTCGTAGCTCCCTTGGCGTTCTCCAACTTCTACCCTTCTTAAACTGCTACCTTAGAGACCGTTTTTTGAGGGTAAAATGGTGTTCATAAAATGGCAGTGTTTCAAGAAACACGGCAAGCGTATTGGATTCTTCATGCGATGATGGTAATAATCGCTGCTGCTCGTTTTTAACATAACAAACCCTGTCTTTCCTTAAGCTCACCAAACTAAGTTTACAGAAATAACTGACGTATTTTATGGCGTTTATAAGATGCTCTAATGTAGCTCGTAAGCATTAGCTCAGCTATAATAGTCCGGAAGATTTTTAAAGAAAATAATTTCACAGAAGTTTCGGACAACGTCTCTTCCAGAAGAAAACAGTACTCGATAGAGTTTTCTGATCAAGCCTAATTGACAAAATCATAGCCTAGCTTTTATGGCTGTTGGTGATAAACAAAAGGATGAAATGAAGTATAGCGTTTCGGCTGAATTCAGCGGTCATCAAAGCTAATTTTTTCGTTTTTAATGAGACTTTCTGCATTTGCGAACAATACATCTTACATGAATAGTGAATCATCCCTCATGACGTTTGCGAGTGTGACTTTTCGTATCCTTTCATAATCCGTAGAGCCGGTTAGAATCGACGCGAAGAAAATTTAAAGCTGTTTTTGCAACTGCAGAAGATTTGCCGAAATGTTTTGACGAGTAGTTTCTTACAGTAACTTTTATGCGTTACGATCACCGAAGCACCTTCGTTCTTGAGAAATTTTATGCGAATCGTCGATGTTATAATAGTGTTACACGATTTTCTATGCGACATGATAGGAAGGAACGAATGAACATAACGATCTTAAGGAGAATTGATGAGTAACAATTAATAAATAAAAACTAAATAACCCGCTAAATATAAAAATGACAGTAAATAATAGATAAGTGATAAATGAGTAAGTAATAAATCATAAACCAACAGGATAAGAGATCATTCGTCACTATAACAAAAAAGATGAATTAATTAATTAATTAAAAATGGTAAAGTAATTAATTAATTAAATGGATCAATCAGTTTAATTCAGTTGATTCAATTAATTAATTCATTAGCTAAGAAAGATAAAAAATGAAGTAATTAATTAATTAACTAGCCGAATGTATAAATTAATTGATTGATCGAACTAACTAATTATTAATTAATTAATTTTCATTTATTTATTGTTTATTCACTTATTACTAAATTAATTAGTCAATTAATTTTATTTATTTTTCGTTTATTATTTACTTATTATTAATTAATTAATTAGCTAACCAATTCATTAATTAATCAATAAAAATAATAGACGAATAAATAAATAAAAGTAATCAATTGATTGATTAATTAAATAATAATAAATAATAAATAAATGAGAATTAATTAATCAATAACTAGCTAATTAAATTAATTGATTAATTAAGAACAAATTAAATGATGAATAAATTAACAAATAATAATTTTTAATTAATCAATTAATTGATTAAATAAACAAATAAACAAGTAAATAAATAAGTTCAATAAATAAACAAATAAATAAACGGATAAGTAAATAAATTTTAAAAAGTCGTATGTAGCAAAACAAGCAAGTAGATAAGACATTCTGTGAATTCTTATGCACCACTTGGAGTAGAATTTGGATGGAAAGTTGTGCAAAAGATAACACACGTATGCAAATGTTGCACATTGCAAATCAGTCGGAGTCCTGCGGCAGCATTTGCAAAAAAAGAAGAACTCGAAGACCACACATGGCGAAATCATAATGCGATTCACTTAAATGAAAAGCTACAATCGATAACAAAATGTATATAGATGCAAATGAAAGCAAATGCTACATTATGTGAAGATGTGTGCCAGCCGTTTGGCATGTGCTCCTGCGACTCACCGATCAAATCAGTCGATTGCAAATATTCGACCAGGACAAAACAAATTATATAAGGCTGGACCGCTAGTATAAATCCAACTACAATTCGTTTTTCTGCGAACCGAATATAGTGAAATCCGAACCAGGTGAAATAGCGCCAGATAATTTTTTTGCCCCATTTCGATCGAATTTGCCTTTGACTTTTTGGAAATGCATGCAATTTTTTTCCTCATCTAAGTGGATGTAACATCTCCCGCAAATGATGACGTGGTTTGCAAGTGGGCAACCCGGCGGGCGCGGATTATACATGCCAAATTTCATAACTCATGAACTTCAACGGTTCGTGAGCTGAAACTGTTAAAGAGGCAAAGATAGACACGGATACACAAAGAGATGTGGTAACATCATAGTGTGCCTGGAAGTCGTAAAAAAAGATAAAAAGTCACAGAGGAAATTTTAACGCAACCTCGGAAATCAGGGAAATTCTGCCCGTTTTTTTTTTTGAAAAAAGTTCGTTTTAAGGGAATCAATATTAATAACAGTGAGAAACATTAAAACCCTTTCTCGGTAAAAGAAATGCAGAAAATTCATCTTTAGCAGCGTTTGAGATTATTATTTATGGTGGTGGTCCTTGTAAAGTGCAAAACATATATGATTTTCCCCTCCCCCTCACCGCCATCCGATCGACTTCATGCGATTTTTACTAAGAGACGAATACAAAGAATATTTTCTCCAACAGTAAGCTAAATAATACCAAAGTGACGCGATGATGGACAATGGATACGTGTGCAGTGGGGGGTTGAAATGCGAAAAGGCGGACGGCGGCGTGTCCTCTGATCTGTTTGTGGTGCCCATTTGTTGGTGACACACTTGGAAACCGGATGAATTCGAATTCTTCATCTTACTTTTCCAACCCCTCTAATCTCTATTAATTGTTTGCAGCCAAACAACCTGTTCGATCGGAGTATACAGCTTCCCAGTGCTCTATGCCGATTACGTATTAGAATATGCTTTTACAAAAACGAGTTACTGAATAAGTGTGATATGATGAAGAAAACGCATGTCGATGAACTTCATTCATAAATGCCAAATTGTGAAATAGCACATGGATGTAAAGGCGGTCCTGAAGTGAAGACTGCTTTTTCTGGTTGCAGTTCTTGAAAGCGCACATTTTTATTGCAATTTTTTGGTAAGTTAGTACGGAAATTTATCGGTTTTTAGAAATGAGAAGTTGTAAATCGATCATTTATCGCCATACTTGAGGAAAAATTGCCAGAAAAATGCGGCAGTTGGAATGATTAGAACTTACGAAAATGAGGTTGCAGTGCGTTACTTCATAAGCTGGTCTTGGCACTGACACTGAATAAGCTAGGGGATAATGTGTGATGGAGGGGTGAAGGAGTGGAGGCAAAGTGGCGGAAGTATAAAATGATGTTTTGAGAGGTTCAAGAGGGATGGATCGAACTTATGCGGTCGATCCGTCCGAACTTATGCGGTCGATCTGAGATGATCCGGAACACAAGGATAGGATGAAGTACGCTTCCGGTTCTGCCCGCCCGGAAAAAAAACAAGGGAGGATGCATGGAAAAGGGAAGGAAAGGCGAGTAATGAAAAGTTCGGGAGCACAAAGAAACCCATGGTCAACTGAGTAAGTTATGACACAGCCCCCATTCACGCGATCGTTTCCATCTGCCGAAAGAGGGCATTCAAAGTCGGTTGTGAATATTATTTGCTATAAGCCGAAACATTTTTTTCGGTACGTATTACGTCGTAAAAAAATATGGAATCCACACAAATAAGTGGACGTTTACTTGTCCAAATAATTTCTTGTACGTCGACACTTAGCAGGCTTGTTTTTATGCCAGCCACAAATCACCTATAAATAATCAATTAGACATCTGCCTAGCTCTGACTGGCCCAAAACAACGATAGTCGGTCTTCACGAACATCACTCATCATCTCCATTTGTGCCGCCCCGCGGTTGACTATACCAATAGCTGGCTGTAGCAAACCAATCCGTGAAATCCGCGCGACTCGTCTTCCACGGAACGGCCCATCTGTGACGACGAGTTGCGCGGACTTCACGTCTCGGTTCGACACAGCTGGCTATTGCTACAGTCAACGGCAGAGCAACGCAAACGGAGATGATAGCTGATTTCGTGCCGCAGAGCAACGCAAACGGAGTTGATAGCTGATTTTGTGGAGACAATTAAACATAGCTAGTTATCGTCTTCGATTGTAATTGAAAGATCCGACGGCATTCGCGTTATTGGATATAGCTACAAATCCGCTTTTCTGATTTCAGTTTTATCTACTTCATCTACATATCTCTTTTCTGTGAACCTCCAACAAGGAAGGAATATGGCAAAAACATACTCAAAATAAGTGCTTTGATAGAGTTACCGCTTTGTCCTTGCTGTTTTAGCCACTAAATGCAACTATTTCGTTGATCGAAACAGCACTTGCTCAGAAACACTCGCCTCGAAGTAATCAACAATGACGTGACGACTGCTAACTGAAACGCCAATTTTAGCATACCTTCATTTTCTGAAACATATCATTCATTTTCTAATACAATAATCACATTCGCATTGAGAAATCTGCGTAAAGCAAAGAATATTTTGGCAATTTCCTATCTGTTCGCCTATCAGTGTGTGCGTGCGTGTGTGTGTGTGCGTGTGCGTGTCTGTGTGTACGTGCCTACGAGTGTGCGTACATACGTGTGCGCGTGTACGCGTGTGTGCCTTTGCGCCTGTGTGCGTGTGTATGCCTATACGTGTGTGCGTGTGCGTGTCTGTGCGTGTGCGTGTATGCCTTTGCGCCTGTGTGCAAACGCGCGTGTGTGTGTGCGCGTGGGCATGCGTGTTTGCCCGTGTGCATGTGTTCCTGTGCGTTTGTGTGCGTTTGCGTGTGTGCGTGCGTGCGTGTGTGTGCATGTTCGTTTGTTCGCATGCCCGCGCGCGTCTGCGCTGAGAGTGTGCGTGCGCGCCTGTGTGCGTGTATGTGTGTGCGCGCTTGTGTGCGTGTGTGCATGTGTGCGCGTCTGCGTGTGCGCGTGTGTGCCTGTATGCCTCTGTGGGTATGGGCGTGCGTGCATGCGTGCGTGCATGCGTGCGTACATACGCCTGTGCATGTGCGTCCGTGTGCGTATGCGCGCGTGTCTGTGTACGCGTGTGTGCGTGTCTGTGCGTGTGTGTGTGCCTCTGCACCTGCGTGCGAGTGCGCTTGCGTGAGCGTTTGCGTGGGTGTGCGCGCGTTCATACGTGTGTGCGTGCGCGCCTTTGTGCGCACATACGTGTGTGCGTGTGCGCCTTCACGAGTGTTCGTCTTTATGAGTGTGTCTGTCTGTCCGTCCAATAGTTTCGGTTCGAAAACCACCCAAAATAGAGTTGTGGAATTTGGTAAGTGTAACCCATACTTTCAGAATCAACTACTCGATCTGAGCTCACATTAAGTACGGCTACGCCGGCGTAGCCAAACTCTCTTAAAGTGACGAACAATTTGTGCAGACTTCATTTCTGGTCGGGGTGGATATTCAACCAGAAAAGCGAGCGATTGGTAGGGATTTGTCTGAGCGACCGAAAAGGACAAAATTTGAATTTCCATCTGTGAATAAGCAGGCGTTTATTTCGTCAAAGTGACCGTAGTGACGGATGAGATGCCAAAGTGCGTTTCATGCCCATTTCCTGATTTGCATTCACATTTATTCAGCAGAGGAATAAGATGGTCCTGAAAAATATAATATGGCTGGTTATAATATTGATGTTAGTAGTATTACAATAACAAGGCCCAAAAAGCGAATACCTGAATAAACAATTTATGAAGAATTTTCCGCTGCGGTGAAACATTAGGAACCGCACAAGTTTGCAGTTTCTTAGAAAACTTCGTTTGAAATGAAAAATTAGTTTTGTTCTAATTTTGTTCTTTTTTAGGTGTTAATTTTTTTTTTGAGATGAAGCCACTGTCGAATTGGGGCTTACCTTCGCATTGAAGGACGAAACTGGTGTTGTATTTTTAAAAAAATAATAGGAAGAAAAATTCTTTTCGCTGCCGTTCTTTATAAATAACTTTTTGATTTCTGAATGAATATATAAAAGGAGTTGGAAATCAAATCCCCCCCCCCCCCTCTTGCCATCCTGCTAAATTTTTTTGTTCTTTTGCATTTCGCTTTAAATTTTTTCTGACTAGATAACTACTGGTCGAGCGAAGCAATAAGGGTGTATTTTGGAGCGCGCTCGACAGTTTCAGCAAATTTCGGGGACCTGGAACTAGAAAAAAAGGTTTTTTAATATGACTGTCTTTTTTGTACTTTTTCAAAAGCCGCGCTCAAGTGCAGTACGCAAGGCAGTGTATTCACCGAACGCCTAAAGCAACTCAGAAAATTTCTTGATGGGTTGACGAAGTAATATTGCACTTTTCGTTTTTTCCTTCATAAGAAGAAGCTTCGCCGCCTGCTTGTGCGACCCACCATTTTCCTCCTCCACCGTGGCTGCTTACTTCCCTTAGACGGTTTGCGCACTGCGTTCTCCTCTCCCCCCTTTCACACCCGAAGAAAGGGATGGTTTGAAGAAGGGGGGAGAGAGGAAGGGAATGACGGAGTGGTGTGTTAGCAACGCGTCATACTGTCAATGCATATAGTCGTTGTCTTTCCTACTGATCACACTCTGAAATGACGTCGTTCCGGGCGATCTGGTCCTGCTTCTTTCTGTCGTCGACCATTTGCCGAAAATATTCCCGGAAGAGTGATTTCCATGTTAACTCAAATGATCAAGTACTTGGGACATGAAAAAGTGCAAAACGATAACCACTCAACACTTCTTTGATAACATTTTGCAAGCAATAATCTTTGTTTCGCGCATTGGTTGTTTCCGTTATGACAGACGTTGTAAGTTGTACTTTCATCTTTATTCAAAAATGTACGACTTTTCGGCAATTTGCCAACTTCGAGAGCTGAAATCGGAATGCTTTGTGCATTGTGTGCTTTGATTTCTACAGTCGATCCAATCAGATGTGAAATGCATTGATTTGGGGATATCTGAAGTTGGCTTGGTGCTAAAACGTCGGCGCTATTCGATAAATGCTCCACAAGTTGGAGAGTACTGAAGAGTAAAGTGACTAAATGTTGCAGTGCGCTTCACCATTTTAAAAAGTTACTGAAAGAATATGGCAATAGCTTTCGAAAAGAAACAGAAATGACAGCTCACAATCTGGAATATAGAAACGCTTTGACGCACATAAAGATAAAGCACTGCAACATTTAGTCACTTTACCCAGCCCAGTTATGAGCAGCGACTTCGCATTTTTGATTTGAAACCTCTATGGTATCGAAGAACTCAGTTCGATCTACATTTATGTTTTAAGATTGTTAAAGGTTTTTCAGGAATTCCGTTCAAGAGCATTTTTTCTTTTACAAAGTCTGCATCACGCTCGAGGGTTCACCCTCTGCAAATCGAAAGGAAGACAACGAGTCGAACTGATGTGCTCAACTCTTTCGCTTTTCGTGTTCTACCTATCTGGAACTCCTTGCCATGTGATGTCGTTATGGCTGGTAATTTGTCTTGTTTTAAGCGACGCTTGGAGCAGTGTGATCTAACGACAATACCTGCTGCTTGCTGGCTGTAATTCATTATCGAATGTTATTATGCATTCCTACATGTCCATTGCTTATGATCTCTTGTTTTTCTTTTCTTACTCAATGTCCATGGGTATTTAAACGCATGGTTAATTGCAGTGTTTATACTTATGAATATATTATAGCTTTCGTGTATACTTTTTTTCTGGATGCGTTGTTACATGCTTTCTTTATTGTAAATAAAGATTCTCTCTCCCATAAGACAATTTACTGTAAAATTCAGTGCCATTATGCGCTGAAATGTGCAACACTGTGGAAGTGGTGGTGGTCGACGGTTATTAGAGTCAAACGCGCTTCTGTGCTTCATTTTTGGCTTACGCGGTGTGTTGCTTGGCAGTAAGCACAGGGGAAGATGGTAGAACATTTCAAATATTGAACC
>JPKZ01002476.1:246976-260873 GCA_000803305.1 Toxocara canis
TGGAGGCAGAAGTGGGAGGGGGTTGAGGTTTATGACTCAGAAAGACTTGCTAGTGGTTGTAGAAGAGTGCGGTTTAGAAATTTAACAAACTTTAATGATTTAGAAACTGGCCATCATTTCTTTTTGTAGCTAAAGTTGTCTTTTAACATCCTTTTGTGCAGAGAACAAAACAAATAATTCTCTTTTGAGCTTTTACGTTCATTGAGTCATTCACTAGCTTTTCGCATCATTTAATTTTTCTTGCTGATCATTTCTTCGCCTTTTTATTGTATCCCATTGAGTTGAATATAATACGATTCTTGAAGCTTGTCCCTCTTTCGCTTGTGACATCTCAAATAAAGTATTTATTTGCTCGAATATTGAAGACATTTTTTCGGTTGCAAAATTGATCATGGATTAATTTAATTTGCTGTCATTGATATCATCACATTTTTTTTAAAAAAAGTTTTGTGCTTTTCGTACTATACTTGTACATACATCGGGCGCACTGTTGTATCGTGCCAAATTTAAATCCATATAAACCGAGCACAACTCGATTTTCCGAAGGTGCCACAAGTACAGATTCGTTGCATCTTTTAATGAAAAAGTCCAACTTCATCGTACCGTTGTCTCTTTGTACTCGTATTTATAATATACTTCTTTTTTTTCTTCATCGATAGTAACATGCGTCCCTACATGTCTCTATCATTGACTTTTGGAATGAACAAAGAATTTGTTTGAAACTGCCGGACTTAACTTTCAGTTTCACATGTTCAAGGATATTAGTAAGGATGAAAGATCGTTTTACGTTAGCAACTCCGTTTGTACAATTGTTCCACTTGTGTTTAAAACCCTCTTTTAATTTAAATTGTCATTTTAATTATTATTCCATCATCCTTAATGGAAGCAAATATATTCTTTGATGGACGGTTTTTGACGAGGAAGTTTTAGAAAATCCAATCTCCCAATATTGCTTTTTTTGCGATTATTCAACTGTACTAAATCTGGAACCGTTTTCCTTAATCCGCGCGAAGGTTTGTATTCTCTTTTAGAGTGGCGTTTGAAAAAGATAATAATAGTAATGAAAGCGTTTGGCTGCAGAAAATGAACGAAAGCAACACACAAAGGTTCAGGAACTGAACAATGACGTGTGTGTCCCAATAGAATATAGATTAACGAGGAGACTGTGGCCGACGTGAAAGCGTTAGCTAGGTCGCGCGTCATTTTTGACATTTGGAGTCGAAAGTATATCAAGCATTCGTTTATTGCGCTAACGACTCATTCTGTTGGGATCGAATCGCTCAAAAATGAACTTCCGGCTTGAAGAAACTAAACACAGACATAGCGATTGGCAGATGCTTGAATAGTCCTATCTGAAAGCTTTGAATAGCATACGCATTGACTAACCGTTGATATATGGAGTAGTAGCAGGCGCAAACATGGCGTGCGCTTTCAAAAGAAGGAACACGAGTTGTTGCTCGCTAAGCAAGAAAACAGGCTGCGAAATGGTAACCGTGGTGAATGTACCAGCTCCGATGCTGCATTTGAAGTCCGGTGATGAAAAAATTGATGATTTCGAAGACAGACAGAATGAGGAGTTCCCGCATAGCTAATACACTGTATCCGGTGCTGTCAGACGGTCTGAAGGCAGCAGGATGCATATAGAAGTCGATTTATTGGTGACGGTCGTACCGAAGGTCACGAACAAATTGCCAGCGACAGACCGTCTCTATGCAAAGTCCGGCGTGAATTTAATAATATCCGATCGTCTCATTCGTATTCTGTCGGCTACACTACGGAGCGCTATGTTGCTGAAGTTGTTTTTGTTGAAAGCTCGGTGGAAGAGAAACTATGCACGTTGCATTGCGGTCCTCGACCAAGTATTACCTATCTGGCGGCCTCACCTTTTTCCATTTTTTTTGCATTTTTATGTGCGGTATAAAGAGCACTAGAGGACTGCGTCCTAAAAATCTTTTTTTTGAATGATTACATAACTCAGAAATATAACGTTTTATTTCTACAGTATAAATGACTGCCTTTGTCTCGCAATACTCCACTGTGTCGCAGCCAACTGTTTAGATTGTGGAAAACTGTGATCGAATAGAACGATGATTTGAGGTTTTGTTGCTCAAAGCACTTGAGCTGTTGGTTCATGCACGCGTTTCAATTCTTTCTTACTTATGTCGATAATATTTGGTCTGCTCCTGAAATGATTTATTAGACTGCTCACATCGGAACTGCATTGACCGCCTATCAGTTTTTTTCATGAAAAGCAGCAGAAATAGGAGAAGCCAAAGGAAGCTTTGAACGCTTTACCACCGGTTCGAACTTAAAAAATCAATAAGGGTGTAGGCAGGCTTTTGTATAAAACTGTGTATACTGAACAGGCTGAATGGGATCCCCCCCCCCCCCCCCCCTAATGATCGAATATGATTCGCATACGTGTTTGCTTGAGCGACTGATACATGTATTCCACCAAAGAAAGTAGTGTGTGGTGTATTTTCGGGTTGTTGTGTTTCTAAACTCGTTTCCCTGTCGTACAATGTATTTCCTGTACTCCATGTGCGCGTACAATGATTTGCTCAAGTGCGTCCGGTTAAGGCTCATAAGAAATGGATATTTTTGAATATTTTTGATCTCCATTTTCGATATAATAGCCTCTCTCTACGCTCATTTTGTATTACTTCCGAAAACAAGCTTTTTTTCAGTTCCCAACCATCTGCGTGAAAGAATGCGATGATGGTTGTACAGGTAGAGGTAAGAGGCCTTAAAGGCTGCGAAATACGTTCGAGTGATCGCCTCAGCAATCCCACCTCGTTCACACTTGTATTCGTTCCGTTCTGGGTTAAGAAAACAATGACCTATTTAATAGCCCGTCTCTATGACTTACTTTCATCGTTGCAGCAGTGATCACAGTCTCTTACCGAATGCGTCCTTTATTTTACGTTTTAATAAATTCATCTGTATCCTGTTCACGAACTCAAATATTTGGTGCAACGTTGTACCAAATCTGGTTCAGCAGGTGCAGTATGAGTGCACTTGGTTTTCGAAAAGACGGTATACGTACATTATCACTTCATTTTTGGACGAGAAGTGCAAGTAAAGACTGATACGAAAAACCTGGGTGCGATAACGTCACCGATTGCGGTATTCTCAGCTGTTAGGCGAATGACACAAAAGCTTTTATCACGGCAGGTTGTTACAAACATCTATACAGTCTCCCTTACACACTGGTGTGTTACACAGCTCCTTCTGTACGGGAATATTACGTAAACCTTGTCAGCAGCCCATCACAGTGCACATGATGAAACCAAAAAAAGGTGTGGCGTTGGGTGAGTCAGAAATATTGCACCGTATTTCATCACCGTTCGCTTGAACAAGGAACAGGTGGTACGTAGGTGGCGATCAATAACCGTCGTAGCGATTAGATAATATTACTCGTTATTGTTGCATATTTTGCATCAGACACGTGCAATAATGTTTGTTTTTAAAAGGGCTTCTCTGCCTTTCTACTCTTCAAATATCTGAGCCGTTCTCCCATCACAGAGTTATCGTCCGTCGCGTGTAGCAAATGGCTATTGAAACGGAGCTGGAACTCGTATTTCTGGGGATGCCTAGACATCGATGAAGTGTACGGCGGATTGCTGGGTTTTTTTTTGTACTACATAATTGGTTGATCTAGTTCAAGTTTGAAATTGAAAACAGAGCGTCAATTACATTCGACGTACGGCTACGAAAATAGCATCTGTTGTTGATCAGGGTATTAATTGACGCTCTGTTTTCGATTTCAAACTTGATCGACATAGGCGGATAGTTGTGAAGTGTTTTCAGAATGCGCTGATGATATGCGAACTAATTAAGGGTGGGAACTTCGTGAGGATTCACGAGAAACTTTTCCTTTGTTATGCGAACGCTAAATATTTTCGCAACTACTTGAACGGTGGATGGAATGCTGTGCAAGAAGTTGATGCGCCAGACGACAGAGCTTGGCTTAGCAATTGATAACTTTGCCGAAAGCCGACGTGTTCGCGGGCTTTCTCTTCCATATTTTTTAAGGAAGACAATCGCAGTTTTGCCTCTAATTTGCCCATCCAGCTATGCCTGGTGGACGTCAGCATTGAATTTGTTGCGAAGGCCATTCATTACTAAACTGAGCAGCGAAACCTCCCTAACACGATATTTATTCTTACTTCGTAAACCACACAAAACTGACGATTTCTGTTCCTCTAGGTTTCATCTTTCAAAGAAACATCTCCTGTCGTTCATCCACTTCTGTTTGCAAAAGGACCATTATCAGTTATCTAACTGAAAAACCTCCATCTACAGCTCAGTTCAAAAATATCGCCCGGTAAGCTTGACATTGTCAGTTAGCAAGGGTATGGAAATCATTGTCAAGGATTCGGTGCCTTCCTACCTTATGTGCCGTTCGCTTATCAATCCTGAGCATTAAGGTATTTGGCCTGGTAGTCTTCAATGTTGCAGTTGATTTCATCTTGAAATGACGGAAGAGCTGCATTGAATATGAAAATCTAAACCAGCATAGTGTATGTTGAAGGCGTTTGATGCTGTTTGCCACAGTGAGCTCTTGCAAGGTATTTGGCTGCTTACTGAAACTGATAGGCTGTTTTCTTCTAAATCATTCATCAGTGTGAAGGTAGGGGAGTCTTTTTACCCCAACCATGAAACTAATAGCGTTGTTCTTCCAGAGGGTGTTCTAGGACCACCACTCTTTTTGTTCTGTGTAAACGATGTTTTGGGCGATGTTTCTACTGAATGTAAGTTGGTCACAGATGATTTGAAGACCTTAACACATGATCCTGCGATCGAGTTTCACTTCCTCCGAATTGCTCTTGGTAAATTCAGTGAAGGGTCAAGATTGTGACAGTGAAACAGATCATGGAAATTATCATTTATTTCATGTGTCTTAAGCTTGACTGCCTTTTAAGTTTAGATGGTTCGGTTTCACTATATGTTGGTTCGGAGTCCGTGATCATAGCGTGAAAATCTGCCCCATTCTACAGAGAATTCTTGCAGTGTTCGGGAATCACTTCTATGACCATAAAAGTTGCAAATTATATTTTGCGAACCTTACAACACTCGTATGTTGAGCATTGCAGTGAAACATACGTAGTTGCTTGTCGACTTATGCTTGTCGACTTATTTCACACAAGTATGCTCGCTCAGCTTGTTTCGAGTGTGAGGATTGCTGAAAAGATTTGAGAGTATTCGATTCATGAGGGGTTGCGTAAGTTGTTCCTCGTTTCCTTCTCACCTGACTATCATATTCAGTTAAAGATTTTCAACCCTCAAACTTTAGAATGACGCAAGATGAAATCTGATTTGATTCTCTTTTATAAAGTCGTAAAACGATTTTCGGATATACCTTCTGAAAGCATTTTCTGGCCCGATAAGGAACGGTAAAGTCTAACTTATAACCTTCAACTGAAGGATGAAATATGCTCCAAAAACGGCTTTCCTCACAGCTTTCAGTTTAGAGTTATGTGTATTTGGAAGAGCCCTCCGCAAAATACGGTTGAAACACAAGTCTTTTTGATATTTGAGAGTCGCCTTAATTCGTTCGACTTGAAAGGTCTTTCTGACTTACTCTACTGAACACTTGTGCTCACCCTTCGTTTGCTACCTTATACCTCGTTCATGCTCCTTTTTCACGTCTCTGAGTCCCAGAATATTTGTTAACTGTTCTTTGCTTGTCGATTTTTGCTATTCAGTATTCCATTAGCCGGTAACTGCCGTCGTTGCATCTACGCGGTTTCAGCGGATTGATGTTCCCCCGCATATTGTACTGTGTGTTCCTCGTAATTTCTTCTTTCATGTGGGTGTACGTAATGCATGTTTGCATTTATTTGGCATATGCAGTCGTGACGATGCCATGCTGCCATATCGTCATTGCCAAATGCCGTTTTGTTTATCGTGTGAATATATAATACTCAGTTCAATTCATTTCCTGCCTAGCTGTGTCCCTCCCGCAATTGTCTCATCATCCATTAACGATATATGTTCAGAACTTGCTTCAGAAGTTCTTGAATTCGATAATGGTAATTCATCGTTTCAAAAGTGTGGGACCAACTCCGAAAGCAAAGAAAACAGCTGTCTTCGTTGCAGCATTTATGCGATATGCACAGAACGTTGATGTCGGCTGATATCTTTGTTGCGGTAAAACATGAGCAGACTGTCGACCAGCAAGCAGTTCTGCTTGATCGTCTTATGGAAGCTGAAAAAGCATTTGACACCCTGAACGTTTTTCGTTTCGAATATCACAACCGAAAAGCACAGATTTCAGAAAAGGCCGAGCGCATCCCACCACTCCCACTAATCGCTTAGGTCAAAATAACACACTGTTGCCGCAGTCAGCAAATTGACTGTTCGAGCAAATCGCCGATCACGAATTGATCCACGAAACGACCCAACGTACGATCATGGAGAATGCGACTCGGATGAGCTAACAGACGTTGCCGGCAAGCAGTTTGTGCCACGAGTTAAGAGCGAAGTTGGGTGCCGTCGAGCCGTTGGTTCGTGGAACATTTGCTGGCATTAATTCTATTCAGCCGCATACTTTCGTGGCATAGCCAACTGCATTCTCTTGCGGGGATTTCAACCTCCCGCAGACTGACTGGCGTCCCCATACATCCGAAGTTTATTGACTTTTGTTTACTGACGTCGATGTTTATTGACTTTTCGTTTGCCAAGTGCTTCGATCAGTGGCGTTTTAGAATCAACTCACTGTGGTACTGCTGTTGGTCCTTTTGTCCACCTCAGAACCTTGATCCCCTCACACGAACGGTAGGTCTGTTTTCCGAGCTTTTCGCAACGGCAGTTATGAGCAGATCAGTTTCTACCTTCCTTTATTATGAGCAGTTGCTTTGAACTCAAAACATATTGGAATAATAGAATTTATGCTAATATCGGAAATAAATTAATGGAATTTAAATCCCATAAAAAGTAAAATTGAAAAACCCTTTCAAGTGAATCCCATGGGCCCATAGTTTATCGTATCTGTTTCAAACGTTTTCTACGGCAAAAGGCTCCTGCTTATAAGGCTCTTCCCTCAGTTGTATATAAATAAAAGAGTATCAATTGTATGTAAAAGAGCTGAGAAGCACTTGGAAAAAAAACGCTTCCATTCACTTTTGCAACTACCCAGACTGTTATGCCCCAACTGAGGGGCTCATGGATACGTGCCGTTTTGCAAAAAAAGGCTAAAAACAAGTGGTTCCAGTCTCCCTCTCAAATTCTGCAATGCAACTCTAACAAGTTTATCTATAGCTAACACCTCCGCTTGCATTTTTTTCCCATTTTTCTGCCATTCCTTTTTCCAATCTGCAAGATATAAACAACGCTAAATGAAATATTTATAACATTCAATTTAACCTTTTAGAGGTTTTCAAAAAGCTGCGTTCACTACATCATAAGAATGCTACCTCCCTAACGTCATTCCGCATTTCTTTTTTAAAATAGACTGCTCTCCATATAGCAGCAGTCGTAGCAACTCTTTTTTTTCGCGAATCTGTTGACTCCAATTTGATGCCCTCCCCCCGTCCCATCGTGATGACGAGAGTAAATAACCACTGATCTCGGTAACCTGTACTTTGTGCCGTATTCCCGAGTTTTTTTACAGAAGAGCTTTCATCACTTCTTTTTCGTCACAAACTTATTAATATCGACCAGCACGATATCCTCCCTTGCAAATCAACAGTCGCATAATTTGTGGTTTACGTTTGCAGCACAAGTATTTAGGAAAATAAGGCCGCCATCTGCATATATATGTCAATTCCGCCAAAACTTTTGGTTCCGTTCCTTTCCAATTTATGATACGGATGGGATCATATGGCACAAGTGGTAAGTCCTATTGGATTACCACTTTTATCCCGGAAGGAAAATTTAGGGTTAGGAGTGAAAGCATCTTCTCGGTTAAGATGACTGCATGTAGCTGGGTTGCCCACAACAATGTTTTCGGTGCTTTTCTCTATTCTTTTTATTTGCGAATGGTCTTTCCGATCGCAAGCGTCAGGGCTAATCTATGCGCTGATCAGCTAAAATCATGTGCTGACTCTTCAGTTTCTTTTTAATAATCGTGCCGCTGTTCTGCAAGCACTGAACTGCGTATGTAGCTGGTCACTCAAGTGGTCCCTTCCCATTTTTGTTACCAAATTTACTGTTCTCCATATTGGCAAGTAGAATGATCCACGTTCTTTTGCGCATAGGAACTTGATACTACACTCTTCCGAATTTGCTTTAGAACTGGGCTTCTTAATGGTTCCAAACATTATCGTTTACGGCCCCACATTAGCAAGATTACCCAACGGGCTTACTGTAGAGGTCATTATCTCATTCGATCCGCCAAAATTCTCGGACTTGTGTCTGTGCATGTGTATTTAAGATTTTTTAAGATGTATGTGTTTAAGATTTTCGTTTTGCGTTTGACTGAATATGCTCTGACGGCTTCCGACTAACGCTCTAAAAAAAGAGCTACATTCGCACTGAAAAGATCCAACTTTTTTTTTTCTTTTCCTTTTTTTTTAGTGAAGACCGCGTTTGAAACCACAAAATCCTCGAACGAAGAAGGAAGAAAGTAGACGTATGCAAGCGCTACAGAATCGTATTCGAATTCGCCCACACACGTCGATCTCGGTTTCTCGCTTGACGACAACGTCCATACAACTCCCAGTTACGAAAAGAGCATAATAATAGCGTCGCTCAAGACTCTTCGAAAACAGTTTAAGTAGCAGTTGAAATTCTCTACCGGCCAGTGTTATGACTGCATCATTTTCGTCGTTCGAATGTAGCTTGGTGGACTGCCACCTTCTCAGCTGGTGCCCAACGTCCTAATTTCTTTAAGTTATAACTGCCTCGCGCCATCACATGCCGTCATTTCATATCTAGTTTGTTTTCATCTGTTTCGTTTTTTTTCTTTCCTTTCAGTTCCTTTCGTTTTGCTTCCTTTCTTTCTTCTCTAATTTTTTCCAGCATACACGTCTGTTCCTTCTTATTGCGTTCGCTGGTCGCCACTGCTGTGTTGGTCGGTTGGATATGCGACGCGAAGCAGATGAAACCACGTTTAGTATCGATAACCGCACAGCACAGAACAACAACAATTGTGGGCGGACCTGGTAGGCGGGGGAAGCAGACACTCAAAGAAGAGAGAGAGAAATATTTATTTACAATAAGGAAAGCATGCAACAGCACATCCAGTAAAAAAAAACTATACGGGAAGCCACAATTCATGCATAAGTATAAACACTGCAAATAACCATGCGTTTAAAAACCCAGAGAGACTGGTGAAAGTCAAAAACAAGAGATCATAAGCAATGGACATGTAGGAATGCATAATGAACACTTGATAATGACTTATAGCAGGCAGGCAGCAACACTGCTCCAAGCGTCCCCTAAAACAAGACCAATTACCAGCCATAACCACATCATATGGCAAGAAGTTCCAGAAAGGTACAACACGAAAAGTGAAAGAGTTGAGCACATCAGTTCGACTCGTTGTCTTCCTTTCGATTTGCAGAGTGTGAAACCTCGAGCGTGATGCAAACTTTGTAAAAGAAAAAATGCTCTTGAACGGAAATCCTGAAAACAGTCTTAAAGCATAAGTGAAATCGAACTGAGTTCTTCGATGCCACAGAGGTTTCAAATCAAAAATGCGAAATCGCTGCTCATAACTGGGCTGGAAGGGTCCACGAAAAGCTTTCCTAAAAGCCATCTTAGTAAATCGTCGTTGGACTCTTTCAATCATTTCGACATCCCTTTTCACAGACGGGGACCAAACCTGAGTACAATATTCTAAGATGGGGCGACAGTAAGCAACGAAGGCTTTCCGATAACTTTCAACGCTACTGTATTGCACAGCGCGCAGAATGTAGTTCGCTACTTGAGCAGACCTCCGCGAAACTTCAACACAGTGATTATGTCAATTAAGGTTGGAACTCACATAAACACCTAGATCCCTCATCACTTCCTTTGGAGGGAGATCGAAACCACATAAATGCAGAGGGCCTTCAGTCGAGAAATTTAAATGCAGGACAAAGCATTTCTCAGGCGATATATCGACTTGCCATAGCTGTGACCATTGTTCCAGTGAAATCATGTCCTGACATAGCACACTGTAATCGAACTTGGGATCAACAACAGGTCTGTATATCTTCATATCATCAGCATAGAGCTTGCAGCAACTTAGCCAGCTCTCTAGAAGGTCGTTGACATAAAGCAGAAATAAAAGAGGCCCCAGAATGCTACCTTTTGGCACCCCACTGAGCACAGAATGAAAGGAAGACAGGGTTTCCCGACTTTCACTTTAAAACTGCGTCCACATAAAGTTTTTTTAACCAAGTTAGCAGAGTGCCACCTATTCCATAGCCCTTCAACTTCAGCAGTAGCGTTGGATGGGTCACGAATCAAAAGCCTTGGCAAAGTCAATATAGGCCACATCTGTTTGGAAACCGTTATTGAGAGCAGCATACCAGTCGCAGTTGGATGTCATGAGTTGTGTGAGCGTAGATCTTCCTTCCAGAAAAAAAACTATGCTGGTTATCGCTGAGGAAGGAAGAGGATGCTAAGGAAGAAGAGATTGTGCCACCTCCTTGTTGTGATGAAGCATTGTGAAATACCTGTCAATGACAAGTACAAATCAATGGCAAAGTACATGCGTGCCCAACACCTCTCTTCCGCACACACGCTTGTGTTAATTTCCCGAACCTTTATATGTTTTCCCCATTTATTTCTAGCAAATAAACGTTCCTACCATAATTATCCGTTCTGTCATCCACCGATTGTTAGTTGTAGGTCGTAGTTTAGGTTGGTAATGAAGAAGTTACTTGAGTGCTGTAACTATCGGTAACTATCGGAATGTGGGAATCAAACCGATAGTACAGCATCAGTAGGCTTCCGTCGTGTAGATGAAATGCAAAAAAGCGTCTGATCATCGTATATCAATAGAATTTTATGCGATATAAATATGCAGGGAATTCGTTTGCTAATGGTAAACGCGCGACGAGTGCGAAATATTCATAATAAAATCAAATTAAATCGCAAATGAGCGCTCGTGCGTGATGGAACTACATTTAACATTTCATTTTCATTTCGTCGCACATCATTGTGAAAGAAAGCTCGCGCGCGCCGCAAGATTGCGCCATCGTTGCAACTTCCGGCGCCATGAGTTGGAGGTTAGGGCGAGTTTTTACGAACTGGTTTCGCTGGGTCAGTGTGCTTGAAAGGGGGAGTAGTGTTCAGCGTTCGGTGTAAGCTCTAAATGCGAAAAGTGTGCACCAAGCCGACCGACGAAATTCTTGATAGGCTCATTACTTTAATCCAATACGTCTGTGATTGCTCCGTAGTCAAGCTTTGTTTTTAACATTTAAAGCTATTGTCGAATAGTAGCTCAACTAGCAGTGGCGAAACGGAATTTTTAAAAGCACACATCGCACTGTCTCCAATTTGTTAACTGTGCCACAGGAAGTCATCGAATTAGTTTGTTTCTGTTTTTGAGTATATTTCTGTGATCGACACTGTTTGAATTTGTAATGAACACAGGTGGATCTTTTTGATCACAACAAACCGTTGCGATCAAAAAGATCCACCAAATACACCTGCTGTATCAGTTTTGTTTCTTCTCTTGTAATTTTCCGGTTTGCGGCTTTATTTATCATTAAGCAGGGAAGCGTTCGTAGACCAGCCTGCGTTTTTGTGAATGCAATCACCTGATTCTAACTGATCACTGTCAATCGTGACCGCATCGTTGCTGTCTTTCCGTATGGCTGCAGCACCGCAGAAATCGTTTCTACTATTTTCTGATGTATGACCGTATCATTTTTGAAAATAGATTATATGGTAAAATTCGAGAACAAAGGTAAAGCAGTTTTGCTGTTGAGATTTCTCACGGACTTAGGAAAGCGTCCGTTTGTTTAGAGAGTCATTGCGTAGCGTAGTAGCGCAACGTATGTCACAGGTGACGTGCATAGCGCAACATCTATTGAATTTGCCGGTCCCGTTGTGTTCATTCGTTGGGTGTGTTGTTTTCTTCATCATTGGTTTAATTACCCAAGTTTGAGTTGTGTGACACGGTATCGACCGTTGCGTTCGTGCACCCACTTGGCGGGTGCTAGCATTCGGGAGTGAATTGGGAGCAGTTGATTGTTCTTTGATTGTTCGTTGTGTTTAGTTCTTTCAGAGTTTCTTCGTTTTCTGCGTCTCGAAATTCATTGGTCATTTTGCTTAGTTGAATGATATCGACCCTCTTCGTATTCACTGCATTCAAATCACTTTCATGAATATATACTTTTCTATCATATTATCGATATGCATTGTGTGCACATCGTTGCGCTCTTTACAGACCGCATTTCATGGGCTTATATGTTTTATATATACATTTAATACGATTCGTGCATTTATCAGTACAGTCCAGTACGTTTTATTAAATGTATTTGTTATTTCTCTTAATATTTTACAACACATTCTATGGACCTATAAGATAGTGCTGGCCTCGATGAGCGTGCCTTAAGCAAAAGTGCGCTCTTTTGATTCTGTTCACCGTTTAAATTGCTCATATCGGCTACCTTCCACCTCTGCATAGCTGTTTCGAACAGTAACTTCATTCTGACAAGAGATTGCGATAAGCGATATTCATCCGTTGAGACTGCCAGCACGCAAGTGACAATCTCGAAGAAGTCTGAAAGGAACGACACGGTGACCATTTGTGCGGCGATTAGGCACTTTTGTACTCTTTTGCAAAAACTGTTCCAAACGCGAAATTTGCAACTTTTTCAGCTGAAGTTCTAAGCGAATGTAAAGTTTTGCATAAAATTTATATGAAGACTAAGCAGAGTAACGGAGCAAGTTATTTTGATAGCTACTGACCTCGAAGTGGTCTCTGTGTTTGCGTTCAGTGAGTCCTTTCCTCTCATTCTATTTTTTGGTTACTTTTATAGCGCTGTGTCTTTGTTTAATTGTATTCATGTGTTGTCGAAGTTATGCACTTGTCATATTACCGGGTGCATTCGTTATGGTCCTCATCCTATCTTTTATCGATATAGGTAGTCTTGTATTTGTTTAAAGTCCTCTATCACTTGACAGTTTTGTGAAGCCCTTTTCGGCGAATGAAGCATGCAATCCAGCTGGTTGCAAAACACTTGAAATTTTTCTTACCTCATTTACGGAGTTATGACTGCTTCCAAGGACGACGAACTCGACTTTTGACGTATGGTATAATAGTCGATCCTTGCGAGTAGGTCATACCTAACAAATTTCGTCATGTCAGCCGCAGTTACCTTTGAAGTGAAGTTTACTTGACAAACAAACAATTGTACACACGATCAGATCGGTTGCAGTCGTAATGCACTTTTTTTTTCAAGGTTACAAATGTACTTTGTATTCGTTAGAAGGGAAAGCGAGGGTTGCAATGCCCACAACAAATCGTTTTGCATAGATCGTCGATGTTGTTTCGCTTACTCTGTGTCCATCACAGTGATGGTTTTGTTGTGTGTGTATGTATGTATGTATGTATGTATGTATGTATGTATGTATGAATGTATGTATGTATGTATGTGTGTGCGTGTGTGTGTGTATGTATGTGTGCGTGAATGAGTTGCCGGCATATATGAGGTGGTCACGCCCGTTTAAACGTCTTGAATGTAGCGTTGACGAGCGGAGAACCTTCGACGTGTTGACTGTATGTATATACTGTTATTGCTGTGACTACTACGTGTGCACTGCTACGCCTTATCATTTTTTTTCTTTTGCTGCGCTCTGTCTGAGTCAGCTGCTCACGTCTTCCCAACGGCTCTGTGGTGTGCTTGCTGGCGTTGATTTGGGATTTGAAGCTGAGATGTTTACGTCGTTCCACTCAGCTGGCTGTCATATGGCCGTGAAGTTCAAGACGATGTGCCAGTTCCCCCTCCCCTCC
>JPKZ01002479.1:0-17737 GCA_000803305.1 Toxocara canis
AACCTGGGGACGCGCCAGATGGCTCCGAGCTGAGCGCACTGGGCTCCGTTTACAAGGGTCAAATCATTTGTGGAGACAAGGTCGAGCATGTTGTCTTGACCAGTCGCGCCGTTAACCAATTGTCGTATGCTGCACTGGCCAATGAATGCTTTGAGCGTTGAAGTAAATGCAATGCCTCAAGCGAACCCGAAAGGTGTATAACGCCGTCCTCATTCGAACACGCCTTAAAATCTCCAACAATAATACATGGCATGTTCATCGTAGACAAATGAGCTAGGAACTCGAAAAATTCTTCCGTTTCACTGGATGTACAATATGAAGGACGATAAACGACAATTAAACAGAACATTTTCTCGCAAGCAAAGTCAACATAAAGCACCTCGCACTCAGAGGAAAAAGGCATGCTTTCAGAAAACGTGACACTAAGACCAAGACGCACAAGAATCGCTACACCACCACCTCTCTGTCTTTTGGTTAGAACGCGATCACATCTGGAAACGTTGCGGGTGGACAGCAAGGAAAGGAGGAAGTCGGGAATGATTCAGTTAGCCATGTTTCAAAGTTTAAACACTTGAAGGCAATATACTGGGCCGGATAGGCGATGAAATGAGTTTCATCAAGGAGTGACCATGCATGCATGCATAACAAAGTACAAACGGCAGATGTCAGTAGAAGGCCTTTCGTAGTTCCACGTCCAACAAAACCAAGAATGCTGATTGAATGTAACACCTGAATCGCATTAGAATTTTGCGTTAGTGCATATGGTCAACATTAAAAAAAACACCTTGGAAACGGCAAAGTGACTTTTTTGTCAGTTAAAATAAGTCGGTTGTGTTGAAAATACTCGATTAAAATTCCTTGCTAAGATTAGTTTTCTTACGCTTTCTGTAATTCTTTGCACTGCAAAATCTCCTTAAACACGCCAAGCGCAGGCCTATCTGCCCCAGTTTTCAAACAGATTCCCGTTCGCTCCCGATGCCAGTGAATCTATCTGAATCTGAATGCAGACTGTGCTAATAAAATTTTGTCATTCTGATTTCGATGGTTCTAAGTTTATCACCTCAACACTTCACGCAAACAAATACGAGAAAACATGACTGCGTCATGATGGTACATGAGCATAAAAATTTGTCAACGCTTATATACAAGACATTAATGAATTTTGCTTGTGAAATATTGCAATGCACAACACTTTCGATGCTTTGATTCACCAAAGTGATATTGCAGAGAAGCATTTATTTAAAAGCTCTAAAGGATGAACTGCGAAATTTGATTTAGTTCGTTAAGTGGTAAACGCACAACTGGAAACTAGAATTTTTTCAGTCACTAGAGAATTCTCATAGAATCTTTCAGTCGTTTTTGTGAATCGGAATAATCGCAACTTTTAATTGTATACTCTAACAAAATTTGATATTGACGTGAACGACGTGAAATTTGATATCGTTTAGCAAATAAAATATTTGCATTAGATTATGTATAGTGAATAATCGATGATGTAAAAGAAGCAATAACTGAAACTCGGTTGGCTTTTAAACATTTTTTTTCAAATGTTTAGATTAATAGCAAAAAAAACGAAAAATATATCAGCATATTGATAAATGCTACCTTCCCATATTGGGGATCAGATATGCTTTTGATACCCAAATGTAGTTTTATAATGCTTGCATCGAATAATTAAGAGAATGACCAATTATACTATATCCGTTCATTTCTGAGACGTCAGCATAAACTTCTTATATTATCTCTCCTCGACGCATTATATACGGTCTCAACTACAATCTACCTTATACGAGTAGACATTACCATAATTTTCAAGCCCTTGGGACACTGAACCAGATGACATTAAGAGAATGACCAATCATACTGTATCCGTTAGAATCGCTTAGATCATTGGTAGTGATTGCTCGCAGAAATTCTTTGCCACATTTTCTACTCTGAACTCGTCGTTCTGCTGTCTTCGAACGCGTCTAGAATGCGCTCAGTGATGTATTGTTATGGTCAGCATTTGGTAAGAGAGTCAACAAGAAGAAAAGGTTTTAGAGGAAGGAGGAAAAAATTTGAAACCATCTTGTGTTACCGATCAACCGATGAGATTTCGAGAACGATTTATTTAGTATTGTTTATGCAAATATTATTTTCCCTGCTGATATATACATAAAACAAACAAACAAACAAAACATATAACAAGAAAAATATCACAGGAAAGGCGCACACAAATATGTCTTTACGAGCAGTGTACCACTTTCTTCATTGCAGGCATCCAATGAATCTTGTTAGTGTTCACATCTGAGTCAACCATTGGCGTACGTAATGCACTATCTTCAGAGAAGTTTAAACCTTCTTATAAAGAATTTCAAGAAGGTTTTGATCCCCTTCTTTAGAGGATTTTATGCTCTCAGCTCCTTTCCATAGCGTATTTTAGGGTTCTGAAACCTGCCTATTGAAAGATAGAAAACTGTCAGAATGAGGCGCAAACCGTCAACTTGGACGGGTTTCTTAGGGTGCTCATTTTTTTGGCAAGTTACGAAGAAGAGAATAACTGTTACTCCAACCGGTTGGATTGTCTCCGCAAAATTTCTTGCCTGCGCGTAGGGGTTTTTGTGAAGATTTCGTTGCCTTCACTCTTATGCACCACATTTAAATGTCATTCGGAGATTTGATGAGGGACTTGGTTGATATTCAAAGCCAACAAAGCTAACATCCAAACTGCAATATCTCGTCACGCTTCTTTTAATGTAATCTTTATGCGAGTCTTTTAAGCGACTCACTAATAAAAGTTAAACTTAAGGCATACCTATAGGCTTGAGTTATTCGTAACAAATTATCAACCTAAATTGCTCTTCCCAGTAATAAATTAAAGAAGATAAAAGAACAGAGAGTGTATGGCGTTAGAAAATTTGGTTGTTTTCAACAAGTGAGCATTCGCCACGAATAATACGGAAACTGTTTTCTATGAAAAGTTTGCATTGCAATTAGATATAACAAACGTTATCGACAAAATGACACCGTCAAAATGTCATATAAGAAACTCGTTTGGCCAACAATTGAACTGCTCGGATTATATACAGACACCAGAATCATCACTTTGCCCATCATCGCTGTACACAAATCGCTGCACGTCGAAATCGAAGTGGACACGCTTAGAGTTGGGACTCCTAGTGACGTCGTCATTCTTTGATTTATTTTTCAATTTGGCCGACTGCTGAGAATACACGTCTGCTATCTGAAAAATGTGTTTCACGTAACGAATGATAACATTTTAAAGATCACTACCTTTACTGCATTCTTTACCTACCCACCCTAAAAAGTAGGAAAACTTGCGCGCAGCAGCACAACAAATAGAGACGGTTTTGGTATTGATACTCAATTTATATATATTGTACTATATACTATATATATATATATATATAGTAAAAAGAGAATGGTTGTTTTTCTTCCTACTTTTTCTATCTTCGTTTATTTTTCTTAACTGTTTTAGTTTAGTTATATTTTAATCGAATGGCCCTGGTGGCGTCCTAAACCGAAATCCTCATTGACTGTCAAAATATCAAAGCCGTCTGTATTCGTCGTATTGTTGATAAATGAAATTTATTTCACACATACATTTTAAAAAGTGTAAAATATGTATCATTTTTTCGTCTTAACTTCCGATAGGTGAAAACAAAACGACAGTTCTGTTTTTTTAAAGTTATAATCACTGATCATTTATTCGTGGAAAACAAATTTTTTTAAAATTATCGGCGTAAATAGACCGTTCACGAAATCACCGGAAATGAAAATTCTTCATTTCAGTTGCAAATCAAAGATTAATAAAAAATGATCGGCACACTGCTGATTCGCTCGTTGTTGAGCACTTTTGCTCGTCGATCATTTCGGTGAGCAAAAATGATTTTTAAACTGGTGAATGCTTAAAATCACTCATAAAATTGGTTAAGATATTTGAATTTCACCTGTTAGTTTCTCCATTTTACTTTTGCACTTTGATGAGACAGCTGTACTTTTACAGCAGACTAAATTACCATTCATAAAAGATGGCAAAATGATGTAAGCGAATGCAGTCTTTTAAATGAACAGAGAGGCCCTAATTCACGTTGAATCGTTGGCCGTACGGTCTAAATCACAAAGACCAATCAACGAAAGAGGTCGTCAAAGTAATGCAGCAATAAAAGAGATGCTTATGCTTACGAAATGCTCTTTAAGATGTTGTTCACGTTGAAAAGTTGAACTAATCACTTCTAGAAGTAAAGCACAAAATAATGGAAAACAAGCATGAATAAGGGATTTGGTTTTAAATTCATTATTGTTTAGGACAAAGGAAAATCGACTCACACATAAAGTGACGCAAAAACATACAAAACAAGGACGAAGGAAAACCGAATATGAGGCTGAATGCTTACAAAGCTCATCATTTAGAGGAGTAAAGAAAGTGATAGATATGGATAGTCGTCTAAATCCTAACCACTTTGAGATGAGGCATATTTGAAGCGAGACCAGTGCACATAGAGGTAACGGCTTCTCAAGGTTTCCCGGTAAATGAATTTCTGAAAGAGTAAGTACTCACCAACTTAGCTGTAACATCAGCACCGAACTGTAGACCAGCCAAAGGATGGTGCAATAAACTGCAGTAAGCACACGTCGGACTAATGTTGCCATTTGCGCGCACCGAATCGTCGAGCGGCATTTGGGCAATACTGGATAATGCGAGCGTAATCATACAAGTAGTAATGTGAGAATGTATCACCTTTACGTCCACCTTCCCTATCGAGCACTACACAACTCAACACTCGTTCTGCTCGCAATGCTGCGCTCCATCGGCTTTTATAGGCGTTATGGGCACCGTTAGTTAGCCGTTAACACATGATGAGGCGCGCTCACCCAAAACGACCAAACATGTCTCATCTTTTACGCTCGCTTCACCATATTGTGTGATGTTAACTTCAACAACCGGTTCTCGCTAAATATGTTTGTGCAAGCTCACTAACAAATATATACCTATAATCAATCTCAGTACCATATGACTGCATGCACAGACCGACTGATTGCCGTTATTCGATGAACGAATAATCAACATTTTGGCACGGGGATAAGTTAGCGGATAAATTACTTTCGAAAATTTATAGAGTCTTGCAAGAAGATTATGACCCCAAGAAGTTGAACTACTTAGATAAGCTGCAATGAAATCATGTTCACCAATGCTCCTTTTCGGTGCCAATATGAGCAGTTTTATAACTATTTTGACCTAACTTAATTTAGATCATTAAATTAGGCAGCATTAGATCCAGTGTGGCTATGAAATCCGTTAGGGTTTGGTAGGTGTTATCTGGACCCTTTAAGCTTATGTTCTGTACTCAATTCCACATTGATTACTCAATCTTGGGAGAACCTATAATGAACGATGGTTCAGTGCATGATATGTAAATGCGACTAGATTGGTTCAAATAAGAAAATACGTTTTTCTGCGAGCAGTTTGATGTGATCGGCTAATCTGATGTGGGGAACAGCGACATTGCTTATCTTAGCAGCCCTCGATAAGCATCCTGAACAAGTTTTCAATAAGCGCTGAAAATTACGCTTTTTTTTCATGGCATAATGCTAATTGAAATTAAATCATTTTCATCTACCAGTTCTACATTCATCGACTAATTTGCCATCTCCAATTCATGATCCATATATAACTATCAAAACTTCTGAAACTGAAACTTGACTTTCTATTTTGTTTTTGTCTGCATTTCCACTGTTTGGCAGTTATGGTAACTGGTAAGTTAAACTTTACGGTACACCTTGTTAAGGAAGCGATTATAGCAAATGATATTATATGGGCTTCATGTTTAGGTTTCACAGATCTACTTCCCTAGCGCGATATGTACAATTTCCGTGTTACTTTTCTAGACTACGGTAGCAAGCCTCATTCTGTTCGTATGACTAAAAGTTGCTGATTATATGGATCAGTCGAAAGAAGGTTTATTAGGAGGATTTCAAAATTACGTAAGCGTTATTCGATATACGGTCAAAGATTACAAATTTCCGGTCTGTAGCCTTTGCACCTAAAAAGAGTATGAATGATTTAGTGAAAGCAAATCGGACTACCTACAGTCAAGTAGACCGATTTCCTTAACTTTCTCGAATTTCCTAACGAGTCGAGAAACTTACGGATATTCGATCCGAATTGATATTACTTTAGCGACCTTAGAAATCGAAATGTTGACCTAATCGAGCAAATTTGCAAACTTTTACAGTCATTCTCTGGTAGCTGTTTTTATTTTATTCCATTTCACGGTTTCCCTTCTCTGTTTCAGCATGCTCATCGCGTGTCATTATCGCGTTATATACAATCATTTATTCGGAAACGAATGTGATCAAATGTTCGCAGTTCTCTTTTTTTTTTTTAAATTTTCATTCATTTTTTAAATGTTTATTGCTGCCGACTAAGGAATGCTGCTCATTCGTCGAATGTCAAATAAATATCGTTCGTTTGTTCGTTTGTTCGACTAGTCAAGTCCTTTCGGGAATGATTTTCGATGCAAACTCGCTAAATGCATGCAAAAAAGGCGCATTTCGGATTCAGAAGCTTATTGTCGAATGGTAAACAGTGCAACGAATCAAACATTTCTGAGAATAATTGATCAGAGTTGTATGAGAGCGTCTTATTTTTTGGCCATATTCGTATTTGCTATATTGTATGATCTCTTGGTGTAAATAAACTCTTGATAGAACGTACGAAACGCAAATAAACTCGTAAAATCATGAAACTACTCTTTGCAAAACGGAAATAAACTACCTACGTTTGCAATAATTGCAATGCACGACCATCTCGAATACGGACAGCGCACATTGTTGTATTTCGTGGCTTTTTACGGATTTGATGCGTTTTGTGCTGTTGTAATTTTCTGCGCGTAATGTTTACATCGGCTCTACGAGCCAAATGATCGAAAAATAAAGTTGTTGAGCAAAATATCACCAAAGAACAGATGCAGAAAACAAATGATAGTTTGGAATGTGTATTTGCTTTGCAAAGAACATTACAGAGCTGAGATTATATGCTCAAATTATTTTTGCAATTGCATCAGCACATCAGAATTACTCCTTAGGAGACGCTAAAGTTATTGAGTCTCTCGTAAACAATGCCTATTACACATATGTATTTCACTAAATTGTATTCGCTCAGCCCCATAAAATGTCACCTACTGCTCAATAAGCTTGCTCCACTCGTTATGTCATTGGTCGTTGGTCTCCGTTATAGTAATGATTCTTCTGCGATGACTCACTAAGGTAGACAAAGTATTTGAATTAGCTATGAATTGCGCAGTACTTTCTACTATATATACAGTGGAATATGACTATGATGGAGTGGTAAAAAATAAAGTTCATTTAAAAAGTTTAGTTAATTTTTAGAAAAAGTTTTTTAAAAAGTTTAAAACTAATGTTTAGAAAGTTCATTTAGAATTACAATAATGCAACACGCTTAGAGAAACAAGCAAGACACTGAAAAGAGATTCGACTGTTTCCTTACAATCGAATTAAACTTTCGCTCACATAGCAAAGAAGTGCTGCTTCCTTTTCTGCTCGTTGGCTATCGAATTTACGTCATCACCCGATTGTTGTCCTTAAGAGGCATTCAAATAACGACAGAGAAAGAAAGCAACGCTCTTTAAAGTTCATAGATCGTTTTTTTTTCTCTTGCCTTTTTCAATGAACATTGTTGCACATCATCATCAAAAAAAAACAACTTGTAACTTTTATTGACGTCTGTGCTCCACAGTAAAAGGCATATGTAGGCATAGCTACGCTTTCAAAAAGATGGAAAATTCCAGTGCTCAAATCTTAAAATAATCAATGAGAACGTCGCGCAAGCGTATCTTCTAAAAACATGGATCGCAAATTGTTTTTGCTCTTTTTTTTAACCCAATGCACTTCACAACCCCATTTTGGAAACACCGCTATTTTTTACCAAATTGTCGGCGATTCCTATTGCGTCATCGGTAACGCATGATAGTGAATTTTATTTTTTTTTAAACCAAATTAACTTTGCGAAGACACCAAATACCAATTGCAAATTTTGCAACTTCTGCTTCAATGTTGACGATCGGGGTTGACAATTGCTCGTCCAGAGTACTTAGCTGCGGCCTACCAGCTACCTTTATGACGAATTTTGATAAAGAAGAACATTCATTTAGACTTGCGAATATTATTGCGTCTTCCGATTACAGTAAACCAGAACGATGCTCATAAATCAAGTTTTTGTGAGAGTGCACCCAAACTTCGCTGCTGTGCGCTATCAGATAGGCAATAAAATGTGTTGTTCCTAATAATTTCATTGCAAACTGTTTGCGTTTTGTACGCTCTTTTATTGCTTTTAGTAATTCCTTTAATTCCTTTACGATAAACACCAACCGGTAGAAAATTATAGAAATTCTTATTGCTTTGCCGCCCGCCTACATACGAATTTAACAAGTACACAATATACAAATTAACCATGCATGCAACGATAACATATAAGTGCACACTGTTATACAGTTATTGAGCAAATAGCCCATCCAGCTTCCTACAGCCAATTTCAAATCAACCATACGAAAATCGAAAACTGTACTTCCATAGAGAGGTAAAAGTTTTTCTACTTTTTCAAATGGTCGGGTTGCATACCTCCCTAATGTGGTTGCCAAAATTTAGAATGTTTATTAGAAGATTTGGGCGAGTGGTCGGATCAAGACGAGTTTTCTCAGAATAAATTTTGAATGTTCGTCATTTTTGATTAGTTTATGAAACCGGCTAGTTTGATAGCGAGTCACGGAAACGTATATAATGGCAGCAGTCGTCTGGCATGAATTGCGACTTGTTTCAGAAGTGTAATGGTGCTCAGATTCGATTTCCATCGTAAAGCTGACTCATCCGTGGCTGATTTTTTTAAACAGATGTAGAGTGTAATTGATTGTAATTGATCAAGTGGACAGCCACATCACAATCTCGCAGTGCCGCGTTGTCTAATGAAAAAAAAAAACTTAAAATGCGAAAATACTAAAATTACTAACATCAAAATCTGGTTTCTTAAACATGGAACGTCATCACAGCCGAAAATGAACTCGACCACTCGACCATATGTTTTTGATGATTATTCAACGTGCAGTTAGTCAAAGGAATGCTATGAAAGAGCTTGACCGGCCGACAAGTGAATAAACAAGTTAAAAATTAATGATTAGATTGATAATTGATTAAGCCAAATGAAATCGATAGGTAAGTGGGTAAGCTGAAATTTAATTGACGGATAAATAAGTAAGCTAGAAGGTTTCTCATAAAGGATTGTCTTTTCCCATGAAACGCCTCCATCAAATGTATTTACAAACAATTTCCATCAGAAGGATGTTGAGAACAATTCGATGATAATAGCATTTGAGGAACAGTGAGAGCAAAACCTCCACATAAACAGTTCCATTTAACCCTCATAAACACTTAAGAGATTCAGCAATCTTCACAAACAGCTTCTGTAATCTTCGTAAACAGTTAGGCGGTCCGCCAATTCCGCCAATCTTTATAAACTATTTATCGTATCGAAATTATTTTAATGTATCAATTGAAGCAAAATTTCAATATCGAAAAGGATATCAAAATCGAAATAAAACATGCTGTGCTAAGGAAATACGATCGTACGTAATCGGAGACTATCACAAATGCTGGGAAATTTTCAACAGCAAGAATAAATGTGCTAGAGTTACATCGATTTGGAAGTGCTCCAAAAGGGACCAAAAATCAACATGCAGAATTCTAATACGCTTAAATTATGTGAACTTTATAATTTGATCGTAACGGTTTTTGCCTGAGCGTGGACTCTGTTGCGACTATTTGAAGAGGAATGAGCAGCACGAAATGTATAAATTTTATAGGTTTACTATTATAGCATCGTTAATAAATCTCCCGTCTCTAATGAAAAAAAAACATCAGCTAACTGTATGGAGTCCCAATTAGCATATTCCTATTACCTTTTGCATCTTTTAAAAAGGAGGAAATTTAGCAAATTGTTTGCATATCGATCAATTTTCTTACATATGTATTTCGCTTGATTGTGCCGATTGGTCGGTTTTTCTGGGACAGTGACAGGAACAGGCGAGTTGAAGAACTGCACTATTATTAGCTCCATTCCGACGCAAATGTTCACCTCAATCAAAGATCGTGTGTGAATAACCACCACTCATTCTACTTACTCCATGGAAGTACACAAAAACGCTCGCAAATTCTCGGGTTTTCGAGGTGATATCCGTTGTTTGTCATATCGTAATATATATAGAACGGGAAACTCCCGGAAAATTCACTCTGCTTTCCGAGGCATCAAGTCACGTATTAAAAATGAAAGTAATTCCGAACGAAATCTTTTCTGAAAGCTGCAAAACATGCCCTTATAAGAAGTGTGTTGTGCTGCTGGAATGATTCCCAATGCGTTTAACTGCTCCACCGCTCTCATCAAAGTTCCCGTCAAAATAACTCTGAAAGCGCGTCCAATGATTTCCGCGAAACCAATTATCCGGATTCCATTTTTCCGCTTCCACCAACAACCTCTGCGATGTACATTATTTTTTTTTCATACAGGATGAACGTAAGAATGGAAAAAGTACGGATCAATGAAATTCTTATACGCATGTCTTCAACATTTGTTCAGTTGGTAGTAGCTTTGGTTAATCTGCACGAGCAATCATCTGACCATGTGGTATGTATATTACGGTTGCCGTTTTAGTTTGAAACTTACAAAAATCTACTATGACTTTGACCAACCGACTGATCATTAGTGCAAAAAATAAACGGATGCTAATAACAAATTTTTAAACGTAACTCAATTAACGGTGCCACTAAGCATTTATATTAAAGTCGGCGTTAAAAATGCAAAAAATCAATAAAATTATCATTGCAAATGTTTACTTGAAGTTCATTGCAATTCACACACTTCTTCGGCGACTTAAGTTCACCCGAATCCTCTTCACAACATTCATTTCCGCATTAAAAATCATGTGATTAACAGCCGATTTTCAGCACTTACATTTTATTGACCGCTCACCACATTGCAATCAGCAATGCCGTCCCATGTCTTCCGCATCAAGCGGCAACTCATGGCACCTTTACAACGCACATTGAGCGCGTTCCTTTAATGCCGTCATCCGGTTGAACGAGAACTTCTTAAATGATTGAGCAAACTATATCCAGTTATGCAAGAACAACATCTTCATTCACCCCATTGACAGTTTTAAAATTTCGAACGTATCAGAACCGAGCATTCAATTCCACGCAAAAAAGGCGAGCTTTTCTCAAACAGTGTCTTCTGATGGCATAGCGCCAGTTCCGCTTCATCCGTCCCCTCCTTCGGCTTCTGCAGTAAACATGTATCGACAGTTGACGCGGAAGCAGTAACGGAGAAAGGAGGAATGAATGTCGTTAGTGGTTACTGCTCTGCTGCGTTTGTAACGCATCTTAGAACCACAGACCAGTGGTGATACTAAAGGCGCAAATGTCGTCCGCATAGAAGAACCTTCCACACGCACGTCATTCACGTGCCCGTTCTCTTCCTGCATAAGAGCATGTTTAACAAGACAGTTGCGTTTAAAATTTAAAGCAACTTAACTTCAGTTAAACGACAAAAACTTGTTATCTAGTGTACCATTTGTAGTAATGGTGGTGTGCAAGGCAAATGAACGAGTTCAATAGGACGGAATTCATAGTTTCGCACTACCTGAAGTAATGTAAAATTATTGTAGTGTGCTCAGGTTTGTATGAAACTAACTGGTGGGAAATATAGCCTCTACAACGTAAACCTTTCAACGTAAATCACAGTAAGTTGTACGGTAATATATGTCAACCACTTCATCATTGGTTCTTAGCACGAAATTGAACTTCATAGAAACAACATTTTGATCAACAGCCAAATGCTGCAGATGTGGATCAGCCATTGCAATGTTTAGATAAGATCACACTTGAGAAACGGATCAATGCGATAATGAGCATCATTCGACGTCAGCGATACGCTCACGACATGTGCGTCTAGAGGAACGAAGACGTGGAAATATATCGGCGATGCTTTCACCACCTTTCGTTTGGCGCAAATGCACATAAGTCGTGTAGAACTGAATGAGCGACTCGAGAGTGAAGAAACGTGGCGCTGCTGGGTCTCCGTATTCGACCTGATTCGTACAAATCGCAAAACGCTCAACACTCAAAAAGGATGCAAACATCTGACGCAAAGCCTTATTCTTTTTTGTAGGTTTTTGAACGAGTTTTTGAAGCCTCGTTTGACAACAACTACAAGTTTCCGTATCTTCAAAACTTATGCGCTATTATTTTGGGATAACTGTGTCATCCACGAATGACCTAGATCTCTCTCTCTCTCTCTCACTGCTATAACATATGTAAATTTCTGCTTAGTAGAGCTACTGTAAAATAATGAATGGCAAATTCATTTGGCAGCAGAAGTTCGAAAACATAGGACAAATGTCATATACACAAGCGTTAAAAATGGATTTAAAGTGTTTGAAAATTGCACCATTTACTTACGCGATTCTTACATGTGTACATTTATATTTCGTTTTCCATACGCTACAGCTTCTGACGATGCACAGTTAACCTCAGAGATCTAACCGTAACACTCTTCACAACTTCCAAAGATTTCATTTTATTATGACCGTTCGATTTCTAGCTAATCACTGTGCAAACATTTTCACTGTAAGAATACGGTACAATAAAATAATTTGGCATGACAGTGAATTCTCAAAGTGAATTCTCAACGGAATAATGTTTATATGGTGATTAAATTTTTAGATTTTTATACAAATATGTCAATAAAAGTGATATTTACGCAAATATAAATCTTTTTAGGCTATTGTTTTAAAAAGGTTCAATGAAATTGTACCTGAAAAGATGACATGGGCGTTAGTTGATTGCCTTTCCATTCATAAATTCGTGTTTCATTCACTGCATAGTGGCTGAAATTTGCGCCTATTTAAGCAAATGCATTCAATAATTCTAATGAATCGAACACCTAAGAACGTCAACAATTTTTATGAGAAATTTATTCTGTTTCTGAGCAACGTTCGAATCCTCTCTTCTTCTATAAAACATTTGTCGAAAACTGTTGACGACTCTTTCAGTGATATGGAGTTGATCTTGTTTCGAACAAGACTCAGTTCTTTGCTGCTGATATAACCTTTGCATGTATATATATATAGTCTAATAAATAGACAAATACAATAAGATAGACACCAAAAGTGTTGCTCCTATTGCGAAATCTTTGCTTACGAAAAGACTCTCGAATAAATTATTTGCAATCTTGTGAAGAATCATTTGATCAAAAAAAAAATTATAGAAGCAAGACATACTGAATTTTCCCACGCCCACTGCGATATACGATAAACAGCGGTAAATCCGGTCTGATATCGCCCAATGAAAGCATGTTTGGCAGCTGAAATTTTTGTGTGAAATTTGTCATTAAAAAATCTAAGTGGACGACCCTTTTAGAATTTTTCACTATTTTTGCCGACTAAACATTTCTAAATAGGTTACAACTGATATACACAAAGCAGAACAGTTGATTAACGTTGAGCAGTTTCGTCCATCTGCGCTACTCTCCACCAGTAATAACTACTTTACATGAAAACCAGCAACATGCTGTCACTAATCAAAAAAAATCGACGAATCTTATAGGATCTAATACTTCTGTTTTAAAAGCAAATTGAAAATAAACAACTTGCACACCAATCGCGATGTGTAGGGAAAAAAAATTATGCTTCATTGTGAAGCAGCACAGTTTTATATGAAATTCAAGCATTTAGCATCAGACGCTGAAAATTCTATTTCATGGAATACGCTCAAATATTAGACCACATTAAGCCTTAGAACAACGAATAAGTCGTTAAAATAACACTCTAAAATGCTACATAATGTTAGCATTTGCAATGGACTAAGCTGTATGTGCTAAAGCTGTACAATGAGAAGCGCTCATTTTTTCCCTAACCATCCTAACCCCGCACCCCACGTTAGGTCATATATGCTCATTCCAACTCAGCTTTTAAAGCATGAAGTGCTGTTGAGAAAACCGGCCGCAAACCCGATGATAAACTTTGAAAGAGGTTGGCTTCGCGACAAATTCTTCTGCCTCATGCTTCTTCCGTGGACCGATGTATGCAGCATGTATGATGGCCGCCTGTACTCTTTCGTTTTGAACTTGTGCCGTACGAAGATCATCATCGGGCGTAACACTGATGCTAAATTAAATTACACTTACCGTAGATAAGAGATGAACTGATTTTTTTCTATCGAGAAGAACTCTTTAATGAAAAGACATAAAATCACGCAATGACAGAAAAAAGGAAGAAAACAACTCGGAAGGAATAAAAATCACATTTTTACGTACAAAATCTAAATAGTCACTAATTACTAAATTGCTTCGATTCATAAATTCCAAACAATGTTCCTTTGGTGCCGAATATGCAGCACCCTCAAAAATTGCAATTTTTGGAGCTGAACGATGATCGACATGGATGGACCAAGTATTTTTCTAATAGGTAAAGCAGAAAAGTTAACCCTCGACATTATATCGGAAAGCAAAGAAAAAAGCAGGCGCCAACAGCTTCACATCTCAGATATTTGTTGTTTTATGCCGCTTTTCAACTTAACTCTCAATATTTACCGATTAGGAAGTGATATTAAAAATTTAGCAGAACACGCAAACTGTTGGCGATTCTTCGGAAGCTATGTGATCTGTTACTGATGTTCAGTTTAACCTTCTTTCAATGAGATCATAAAGTTTAAAGGTTGGAAAAAAAGAAACGCTAAATCAACAATGCTGCATGTTTTGTTTTCTGCGAAATCATGCATTCTTTTATTCAGCGCTTGTTAAGAGCGAAACTGTATGGAACTTGATGATGAGCTGAGAGAACCGATTTTGGAGAAGAAGCCGCGTGTCAATTTTCCTTAAAAATTCGTCGAAATTACTATGTTCCATGACGGTTCTAAAAATGTTATTTCTCATTTTAGAAAAAACAACTCCTTAAACTGAATGAAATCTACCTCAACTAACAATGGAATGGATCAGGAAATTTAATGACTTCCATCGGTTTCGAAAAATTGCACACATTAAAAAATAACTTCTTTAGCATTGACAACCTCGTAAAAAGTGCACAAAGGAGGACTTCGATGTATTTGTGAGCCGAATAGTGACTCTGAGAGTTGGATGTTAATGCGATAATTAATAAACGTCTAAGGTCGCTGCTTCGATAAACATTACACTTCATAAATTTATAGAGAATATTCCGAAAGTTCGGAAGAAATGTTCATATTTACAATTCATTACACGAAAGAAAAATGTTTCGATTTATTTTTTTTTTCTGGTGGACCGTTTGGTTAATTTGTTTGTCGTTCAAAACGAATTCTTCTAACACATCGACATATCACTGCAATCGCTTCGGATTCTCAATTGTGATTTCAAGCAGTTCAATAACAATTCTCTTCCATGGTATTTAAAAGGCGTTCTTCAGTCATAAGACGCTTCTAGAACTCTCGGTTTTAATAAATTTTCATATTCAATATCCAGCGCGATTCATATCGATGAAAAATCGTGGCCATCGCTCAGACATTCCGGGATTCCTTACACTGACTCCGAGGCAATTTGGGTTGCTTACATGGCTGTATGAATATGAATCGAGTCTTGCTGATGTGTTTGATGTGTTCGTACTCCTATCATACTCCTATATTGATGTGTTCGTACACCTATATTTGTCTGCTGAATGGCAGAACTTTCCCTAACCCTCTTTTCTGTTGAAGATTTTGCGGATCACTTTCATTTCCTTCTAACTAAACAAGAGCAATGTTTTTCCGCCGTCGATGACCGCAGCCCATGCCACTAAGAATTCTGGCTTCTGCCATCATTTGCGCTGCTGAGATGGTCTGTTAGAAGCTAATCATGGTTAGTTCTCGCAGCGAAAACGAACGGTCGTCGAAATGATTTGCATACTCACAACCCTAACGTATTTGCCCTTCCCGTCATTAGGAAATGACTTGCAAAACTTGGTTTGTTCTCATATTCAAGGAGGAAGTTAATATCATTGAATATTCTAAAAACCTGAACTATTCTATCCCGATCTAATCCTCGATCTGACCGCTTACATTGTCAATAGCTTTTGTCCGATTTCTTAGTGAGCAACGTTGACCTCATCGAATGCGTGATTTAATTTTCTTCATATTACTGGATGTGTCTGCTGCTTTTTGACGATCCCAATGACTGCAATCTAAGCTTCCTCGCATTTTGTGGCAACGGTTAGTCGCAGTAGCTAAATACTGCTGAGCTGTACGCAGTCAAAAAGACCATCTCGTACTGCCTCTTATCATTCAACTTGACGTCGACGAATGCTTCTCGACTCAAAGGCATTCCTCTTCAAATGACGACCGTGTGTGAAGAAAAGGCACACGAAAATTCATTTCAGGAGCCTCATCAAGTGAAGCTGCACCTACCGTGCAAAGTTGTCGCTCTGCGAAAACTTTTCCTAGTGGACATGAACAAAATTATTGTAAAATTCCTCTGCATTTTCAAAGAACCCTCCATATTTTTAATGGTTAGCTTCTTTGATGCCTATCAAAAGTGCAACCTTTTCCGCAGCTACTTAAGCACACCACTTATCTATCGTCAGTTACAATCTAGCAACCATGATTTTAACTAATCACAACATCCTACATCACACACAACCTAATACACATACATTCTGGTGACGTTTGTAGGTCAGGAAAATGAGTGCTTCCAAGTGCGACTTCTCCACAATCGACCACGCAAGCTTACTTTTCGAGGCAACGGTTAAACCGCCACTTTCTTCGCCTCACAGTTACCGAGATTTCAAGAGGGGTGACTGGGTTAAGGCTAGTGCTATGCTCTCAGGCATTGATTGGAGTACGTACTTCTTGGAATGTTCTGATATCGAGGAAATATATGCACGTTTCATCAAGTTGTCGAACGTTATTGTTGATGTTTGCATCCCCTTAGCAAAGGTGAAAACAACCATCCCATCCCTGTCCAAAGACTTGCAGCGAATGGAAGCAAAAAAACATTTTTTGTGGCTGGATCGCGGTAAGCCAGGTGAGCAAGCGGCATTTTCAAAGTGTGCTAGAGATTTCCACAAGGCTTATCTAGGGATTTCCACCAGGCTTATCAGCAGTTTGCAAAAAATCAAGGAAAACGTTTGACACATGTTCTGGGAACGCTAAGTCGTTATAGATTCGTGAATAGAAAATTATACCTCCGACAAGATATAAGCGTTTTAAAAGACCAGAATTCATGCCCTATCGTAGAGGATTGTGTTAAGTGCGATATGTTCGCGGACTTTTTCTGTCAAGTCTTTAAGAAAGTCGACAACTTCTTGCCAGAATTCCTATTCAGGGCAAAACAAAGACTGTCAGTCGTGAATGTGAGTTTAGAACCTGTGAGAAACGCCATAGATAAGTTAAGCAAAAAAACCGCTTACTCCTAATGTAATACCTTCTTATTTCATAAAACGTACCGCTGACATTATAGCTGTTCCACTGAGTTTAATTTTTGAAAGAAGCATTTCCTGCTGCTCACTCCCCTCCTCCTGGAAGACCGCTTTAATCACCCCTTTGCTAAAGCAGACCCCTCCTACCTGCGTTGAAAACTACCGCCCTATTAGTCTGACGTCCTCAGTGTGTAAGGTAATGGAGATTATTACCAAAGATAATTTACTTCTGCACCTTCAGAAAAACAATC
>JPKZ01002480.1:6470-18781 GCA_000803305.1 Toxocara canis
TTACACTGCAAGCCACAAATCTTACTCGGTCCTACAGGTCAACCGCGAGCTGTTATACGCCACTGGAAGTCTTGCCTAGAGCAATATATGAAAAAAATGACCTGCTTGTAAGCTCTGAATGGCTTAACTAATGATTTAGCCCAGTGAGACGGTAACCGCGCAGAAACAATCACACAGTTTATCGTTTATTTCGTTTAATACCAATGTCTGTCAGATCTCATTGTATTTTATCGGAGAATTTCTCAAGTTCCGTTTTCGCCCTACCCATTTCACTTATTAACTTTTTCATTCTTCTTCTTCACTATTTTCTTTAAGAAAATCGCTTAATCAACCTGTCTCGTTCCTTTCACATTTGGTTTTCCTCGCTGTAACGACAATTTTTTTCCAATTCATTTCACTAAACTCATCACAATTTCCAAAACATTTCGGTTCCCAGCGTTACTTTAACAAAGAAGTATGCCATGTGATCGAAATGTATAAAACGATTTATCGCTGAAATCATCAAAAACAACATTTATCTATAACCAATAAGTCGACGTTTAAATTTGCAGATCAGAAAAAAAACAAAAAACCTATCGATTAAGTCGATTTGCGTAAAGCTAAAGAACAAACGCCATAAATAAACCGAAAGAGGACAACAATAATTTCGGCAAAAAAATCAACACTCTTGGAGAAATAAAAAGAATGCGAATTATATCACCACATAAACGAGAAAAAGGGATCCCGTTTCACTCAACGATCATCATACACCTTCTGACGACCATATGCATCTTATGTATCACATATAACTTACGACAGGACAGCACTATAAATTTGACACGATAAAATTATAAATATTACGGGTAGTGGCAGTGAAACGATATTATTGATTTCTTTGAATAATATTGCGTTGAATTAATATTCCCAGACAATGTGGGGTGCCTATCATAGACAGCTAAATCGAAGTATCGCAAATGAAGAAGAGCTTAATCACAGCCAAGAAAAGATGAATGAATCGATCAACGAATAAAAAACAAACTCATAGGTATAACTGCACTCTAGAACTCAACAAGGAAACAAACGGAATAGGAGAATAAAACAAAAAACATTTAAAAATCGTGCGCGAAATAATCTCTTTCGCATTACAGACAACTCGTAACTAAAACAACGACTCCATCTAACTGCTAATACAATTTAAAAAATTCGACTGTTACCGATGACAACAGCGAATTCTAACGCGCGCAAAGTTCAAACCAACACCTCTCATGTTCAGCCTCCTCAGTTACGGCGTTCCAGAAATAAGTCACCTGGAATATTTTTTCACAACAAAAAGCTAACATTCAGTACGCCCGTTTCCGAAGGCCCTCTCGAGTTCGGTAGGACCGTTTTTGCTAATTAGTCTTGAGCACCTTACTTCCTCTATAAACAGATAATTGTTGTTCTCTTCGGAGATCTACGTGGTAACCGAAAGAACAGAAGCTACTCATCGCTAGCAAGTCAGAAAAAATATGGATATCACGAGCGACCAGTTCACTAGTTCGAAACCGGATGCCGGGACGTGGTCAGTTTGGACTGCTCGACAGAACGATCGCTGAACGTTCTTAGCATCTCCTCGATATAAGAAATTAAACGCGAGTTCGATGCCTTGACCTGCTCTATCTAAAAAATATTTGCAAATAATTTCAAAAATGGAAAAATTTTCGCAAAAAACTCCGTGAAATTATCGTTGGATAAAAAGCAAGCAGATGCCCGGCGAGTGAGACTTAAGTTGGTAATTTGCGAATCACTTTGTTTATCCTTCTGTCCTGTCGCTTTCCCTGTTATATCTTTTCAATGCGACTTCATTTGAAACCGAGTTGCATTTTGCAATTGACAGTCCCCAATCGATGATCATAAATTCATCAATGTTTCTCAATCTATTCTACGCTAGGACGCGCAAAATACCCAACAGAAGAAAGTGTGCTCATTGCTTTACCGTTTCTGTTCAGTGGACGTCGTTATGGGCAAGCCTCCTCAACGTACTAGTGGTCAACGTGATTATGCTTACGCCTCCCAAACCATGGGTGCGCAAAGTTGTCCATGACGAGGCTTTATGTAATTTCATTTCTTACGCACCAAATCTCCACAGTGTTATAAGTGGTAATAAGTCCCAGGATAAAGACGCCATTTGTCTCCTCACTAATAGCAAAATGGCACAGCATCACGCGACACACCTTCTTCAAATGACATGACGAATGGTAAATGTATGAGGTGGCTGTTACGGCAATGATTCTATTTCTATTGTATTTTAGAATTCAGAGGTCACGAAGTGATGCCGAGGTAGAACACAATTTACAGCTACGTTCAACATAGCGGAAAGCATCGTTAGTGTCTTGCGATCAGATCAGTTACGGTGCTCTATTAAGACATCACCACTCGTCAGGAGATAAATAGGATATACGACAGTTCAAAACCCGTTCAAATATCGAGCAAAAATCTACCTAAATCACTGATCAACGGGCCGTCCACTGAAAAACCGCTACCAAACAGAAGGCAGTGCCGCATTACTGTCCGCTTCGAAAACTTATCTTCTTGCGTTGAACTGCCTAAAGTGCGCCGTCATAAAATGAGAAAATTGTTGACTTTGCTACAGCCCCCTCCTCCCTGCCCACACCAACAACAAAAAATACCTTATTGCTGATCTTCCTCCTGACGATTTTAAGAGCCTTCTGTTCGGCACGCGTGAGCGGAAATTCGGTAGGCACACGGTAACCTTCTCGCAAAAGCATGCTCTTCTCTTCACTGGATAGATGTATTGGACCAACATCCTTAATTATCAGCAGCAAATGTCGCTGAGTACACTGACGCAAATTTAAAACACAGCAGATGGGAAAAAGTTCACATATGTGTTCCCTTGGAGATACTGGTTCACTCATATTTTAAAAACTGTTTCATATTTATGTGCACCATCATCTCTCCGTAATGTACTACTTCCATTCACGAGAAAATACACGCAATTTTTGACAAATCAACGATCAGAAACGAATAAGTGCACACACATTTCTTCTCGTACACAACATCGGAGGACAACCGATCTCAATGCTGACTTCAGCTCCGTACATTCCCCCACCCTTCACTACCCTGCGTCCCTCCCTCCCTCCCTTCCTCTTACTCTCACGGAACGTTTCTTCAGCTCCCTGCCTGGCAAAAAGATCTTTTAAAACCATTGACTCCTTTAGGAAAAAATGAAAAAAAATTTACGGCCGGTAAGAACATCGCATTTGTTATTGAACATTCGTTATGAGAACGGAAACATAAGGAACACCTGGTCGGTAGTGAGCTTGCGTTTCTTGGTTTGCTGTCTAGTCGCATGTGGCTGTGTCTCCAACGAATCGACAGCGTCTGAAAACACTGTCAGTTCAAATTTAAAAAAAGGAAAGATCTAACAGTTTTGCTTTACGGTGTTATGTCCTAAACCAACAGTCCTGATGAAAACAGCTGATGTCAGTTAAAGCAACAAACAAAAACTAGAACATTGGATAAGCAGATGGTGACCTACGCTATAAACAACTGTAATTAAAAATATGTGACACTTCGAGAGCTTTCTCCGCAAGAAAGTACCTAATGCCTGGTCTTCCGTTTCTAAAATTTCCTCCTTTTTCTCTCCCCTCCATCTTTGCACATACATAGGACAATTACTCAAACTTCTTATCCAAACGACTGAACGTTGATACAAAGCATTCGATGCTCTAACGAAGCGCTGTTGTCGAAGCTAGGGAGCTAGTGAAGTGCAGGAGATCTTTTAACGAGTTCCGCAGAAAAAAGTAGGAGCAACCTTCATGGTGAAATACATGAAGATGAGGAGTGGCGAAGTCCGTAAAAAGTTCACTGACTGGCTGCTCTGAAGCGCCTGCAAATAGAAAGTGCGAAAAGCGAGTGCATAAAACAACAAAATACGGTTACCAAACAAAACTGTTCAAAGAAAATCAAACAAGTTTTCTCAACTTCTATCGAAAACGTCCAGTGGAATATTTATCAAAGTGAATGCATGACCTTTACTCGTTTTACTTTCAACTACTTTCGAAAAAGTCGAAGCGGAAAATCAAAACACGGCAACAGTTTTTCAATTTTTAGATTATAGTACGAGACATCTGTTGGCAACAAATCCATCAGTTCAGTGAAAAAGTGTTTAATGCGTAAGTGTTACCACGAAAAAAAATGAATTCACAACAGCGGAAAGATGGCGCGCATGGGACACGAAAAGGGGAGATCGACAACGCACAAAAACAGTTATAGAAATTCTAATCGCGAGTTGGCGACAAACAATGCTGGGTTCTGCCTCCAAATGTTCAGTAACATAGTTGTCCGCTGAGTCTGCTGACGCTTATTAGGGTGCACCGACTCAACACATTCAACACGATCCACTCATCTCATTGCTCTTTAGCCGTTATCTGGATCTGACCAAATCCAAAAGTACCTAAGAAACGCCGTTTGTTTAACCAACGTGAGTGCACTGGAATTATTTTGGTTAGGTGGAATGTTCAGTTCAGTCCTCAAAACAATGTCCACCAAATATGAAATACTCTTCCGAGTATTTGTAACAACTCTAAGCATGAGAGAAGAAAAATGTAGCAGTTTCTTAAAAAAAAAAAAACGGAAGGCGAAAATTCCGCCGTTTGGCACGATCGGCAGTTGACAAGGAATGAAACAAAAGCAAAAGTGCAGGCAACCTTTCAGGACCCATGAGATGCAGGAGAGACTTCGCTAAGGCCAGCCGACCAATGTGACAAAAACAATTCAAAATTACTGCTGGTGGGGGCAATTTACATGAAATAGGACCGCCGAGTTCGCGGCCCTGAAAAGGACCGGTAGGTTTCAATTCTGCTTTCGCCGACTGGCTTCAGCACTCGCGTTTGTGTCAAAGTACTTTAGTTCCAAAGACGCAGAAATAGCAACCTGAGGTATATGCGTCCACCTGGTCGCCTTGTAGCGGTGCTGGCGACAGCTCGTGATCTGCAGCCGCGAGAATGACACCGTTATGCGCATCGGAGAAAGGAAAGCGCTCTGGAAGACCCGCTGGCGAGCTCAAGTTTTGCTGATCGTCTCGGGACACAGCAAAACCGCTGCCATTGCACTCCTCCGCCTCAGAATTCACATCCAAAAGTGGTGTAGGTAGATTCTGAGTGGCTGGAGAGATTTTGTCATCCACGAACAAGAGTGCTGCCAACACGCCATCCTCCCAGCACAGCTCGGAGTCGGCCTTTCCTTAAAGAGAGAATCTTTATTTACAATAAAGAAAGCATGTGACAACGCATCCAGAAAAAAAAAACGACTGAACAGTGGCCTAACAGGTGTACGGCTGGAAGCACACATAAACAGTGGTAAAAGCAAGACTAGACAGAGCATACAAATTATCGAGCGATCGACTACATTATGCAGTTTGCCTCGGAGCACCTGCCCATAACTGGGTTCGGCTCGTCAAGGAGCCAAATCACCTGTCTTCAACCCTCTCGAGTCAATTCAATGATCGAACCGGAATGGAGCCGCTTATGAAGGCCGAGAACTGACACAACACGAGCGCAAAATCACGAACTGCACTGATCGACTAAAGTCGTTTAAAGCATAATGCTGCAGCTTACCACCGTAAAAATTTCGAAAAACCAGCTCCGGAATTTCGTTTAAGGAGTCCAATTATTTCCGAACGGTGAACCAGTAACAGTCTGCAGCGCTTCAGCGGTTCACACCATTCGTAATTCTTGAACAATTCTGACCATTTCGAAACGGCAGTTCAGTAATATCCTGTTTGCATAGGCACCCCACAACACTCCGGTTTCTGGTGTGAAGAATGCCGGAACCGTAACACGCAAAATGGTCCGGTTTATATGGTTGCAACCGGAACAGCCATATTGTCACAGTAGAAGCCTTTAAGATCGTAAAGAATTCATAACAGAACATTCAACCAATATCGCAGAGAACAATCGGCAATTCTCGGCACAGCATAAAATATAAGTGGAAACCTTCGCGAAAAGAAGCGCTGTCGAATAAATCCATCAGTCCAGAAAGCCGTGTGAAGATGACGCCGCTCACCTCCGAAGACAAAAGCCAACAACGACATTTTGGGTCGACAATTACTACGGCGCACTGAGGCGACGAAAAAATTTCCAAATTTGCGTATAGGCATCGCTTCAAAAAAGTTTTTTAAATGCGAGAAACACTCGAGCAAGATTTTGAAATGAAGTACGTATTGTTCACGTTTCCTCGGTGACAGTCTCATGTTTTCTTAGCTTCATTTTCACCATTTATAGAACATGCATCTTCCTCCGTTGTAATAATGAAGTAAACCTTACTTGAAATTATTATAAAGAAGTAAACCTTAAAAAAGCGAAACTTTAGTCCTGAATACCACTCGTTGAATTTAGCGATGAGAGAACTAGGTGGAATACAATGCTATGAATTTTCTGTTTTGAATACAAATTCATGACAAAAATGACTGGAATTGAAAGAAGTAATGAGCTTATTGTGTTTGCAATTTACATGACTTACGTATCTTAACAGCGTTCGGTGACGTGCACTCCTTACTATCTGCCGATCGATCGAAGATTCTTCGACCATTGGGACAGCATCAACATTGGGGAAAGGGTAGAGTGTGGTGGAGGGGAGGTGGAGGGGAGGTGGAGGGAGAGTTCCAGATACAGAGGGAGTGCAGAGGAAGTTTGCCTATTGTGTTTCGAAAGCTTTTTTTTGCCTATTGTGTTACGTTAACGTGGCACTGCCTGTGGTGACCCTTCCTTGCTAACTTCAGGGCACGACGGCTCATCCTATTCACTAACAACTAGTGTATCGCTGTATGCAGCAGCCCTTTCCCCCACCCTTCTCCCTCTTCCCTTCCTTATGCATAGGTTGTGAACCTGACAGAAATATCATTTTCGGAAGTATCAGTTGATCTTTTACTATCTTTTACTCTCAATTTGACTTCTGTTGAGTTCATTGTTGGTAAATTTCTCTTCTCGTCATAAGCGGATTTGCACAGTTTCTTAAAAATATAGACAAGCGCGTTACGTAGCAGATGCGCGACAGAGCTACTTTTTTAAAGTTTTTTGTGGCTCTCCACAATGCCACTTTTGTTGTGCAGCACATATTACATAACAACTGAATTTGTCGTAACCATAGTGTTGTGAAATGCTGTCGGTACAAATGAGCACATGTGAAACGGAGAACGGGACAGCGGCGGAGAATTGTGTGTCACTTCCACAGCGTTATTGATCGGTCTATTGGGCGGCTTTAACCGGCTTTTTCTCTGCTTTCATTCGCTCCTTTAATGCAAATGGCTGATTATGATACTTTCGCTTCTGGCTGGTAAGTAGTTCGGATAGCAAAGAAATTAGCAAAACGTTCGTTTAACGGAAATTCTTTGGAAATCGAGACCCGTTTGTGGCAGTCTACAGAATGCAGATTTAGGGTTTATTGCTTCAGCGAACAAACGTTTTCGATTGGTAAGGACGTCTTTGTGCATGCAGAGCGATGAAGTTAATGCACAAAGCAAGCCAAATGGCACCGCATACAATAGCAACATAGGAAGTAGAACACAGTTATAGAAGAAAACAATGATAAAGACACGGTAAGAAAAATAATTTTTACTGGAAAAAAGTTTTCGTAATTGCTTACGAAATGAACGCATAATTGGAGTTCATAGAGTAGAGATGTGATTTGCGTCAGCCGTACGGTTGTGCAGTTGCTGATGTTCAGCTTATTGAAGAAGAGAGTAAGGGGGCAAATGATTTTTTTTCCTCACATCCCCTTCCAATTACGATTTCCTTCGGATTCTGGTGCATGCATCTCTCAAGAACGAATCTCAGTGCTAATGCTATGCAAAATGTCGTGTTTATCATACTCTCCGATAAAATTTACCGTGCTAGCCATATTCATGGTCAACAAATATGAAATGTCTAGAACATTGATCACTTGAGATTTTCTTAAATTATCTCTTCCCTCTTCAAGAAAATTAAACCGCGAATAAACTCAAGCACAACATAAGAGTTAATTATGGACCAGCATGCCAATAGTATGCCGATTTCGATGCTATCTAATGTAAGTGCGGGCGGTCAAGTCTTTGTGCCATTAGAAAAATCTCTTTTCCAAATATGCAGAATGGCTTTCGCTTATTGATTAGGGTTCCTCTGCAATGCACAATCAAAATTATTGCTATGTTTGGCTGATCTGGACTGGATGAATTTTAATTAGTATGCAAATTTGGTGTGTATGCAAATTAGTATGCAAATTTGGTGTGTATGCAAATTAGTGTGCAAATTTGGTGTGTATGCAAATTAGTGTGCAAATTTGGTGTGTATGCAAATTAGTGTGCAAATTTGGTGTGTATGCAAATTAGTGTGCAAATTTGGTGTGTATGCAAATTAGTGTGCAAATTTGGTGTGTATGCAAATTAGTGTGCAAATTTGGTGTGTATGCAAATTAGTGTGCAAATTTGGTGTGTATGCAAATTAGTGTAGAGATGTGATCTGCGTCAGCCGTACGGTTGTGCAGTTGCTGATGTTCAGCTTATTGAAGAAGAGAGTAAGGGGGCAAATGATTTTTTTTCCTCACATCCCCTTTCAATTGCGATTTCCTTCGGATTCTGGTGCATGCATCTCTCAAGAACGAATCTCAGTGCTAATGCTATGCAAAATGTCGTGTTTATCATACTCTCCGATAAAATTTACCGTGCTAGCCATATTCATGGTCAACAAATATGAAATGTCTAGAACATTGATCACTTGAGATTTTCTTAAATTATCTCTGTCGAACCCCGGTATCTTTGAGTATAAGGCGAAGGTTCTACCGCTGAACTACCGCCCCCCAAGGGCAATCTTATGTGTTGATAAGGTGGAGACCGTTCTACTGCGCTGAGAAACCGGTGGAAGGAAGGAGACTTTGTAAATGACCTACTCATTGTAATCAAGAGACACAAAATAGAGAACGTAGGTATGACGCGATGTTAGTGCTTTGAGTGACGAACCATTTTTCGCTGCAGGTACCGTACCCATTTGTTTGCAGATAGTATGCTTTTGCTCATAGTTTTTTTCTGTTCAAAATGCCATTGCTAGTATCCAAACGTACTCATCTGCAGCCAAATTTGGTATGAGCCTAACTATTGCTTTCAGCCTCTAAAACATATGCTCCTTTTTCTCCCCTCGATTGAAATTTGTGAAAATAAAAAGTAATAAAAAAGTTTTGGAGATTTTGGGGGACTTCAGGAAAGACCATTCAAGCAGTAATCTGTTTCAACTGGAAAGATGAGTGTTTTGACTAGTAAACAGGATGCATTGCCAAAATTTAGTACTGGTTAACGTAAGCTGCTTTGGGACAATAACAGTAGGAGATAACAGCTGATATGTAATAGCTGTGCCTGATTATAGCTTCCACTAACAAGCCAAACGCTGTTTTTTTCCTCTTGTGGATTGTTATTTGGCGCTGTTGTGATTTACAGAACGTTATAAATATGGTCATGTGACTTTTATTTAGAAAAGTTGATGGTTGCAATGCACATTTCATCAGACTTTACAAGATGCGGCACTTACCTAACATGAAGTATCGCCCTTTCTATTTCCACACTCATAATTAGCAACTATTTAACCACAGATTCCAGCGAATTGCCACATTTTGTGCGCTCGCACTGCCACTCACTACTGACAACTCTACCCATTAAAAACGTTTCCTTTCCCATTTATGTTCTACCTGTTTGTCGCAATATGCGCGCCCTAGAGTGGGCAGAATCTTCAGCGAAACAATTATAACTATTTAGCGTGCGGTAGTGAGACTTCGTTCTGGAAGAGCCTGAGTTCGAGAGATGGGCTTTTGCTAAGTGGCGCTTCCAAGAGGGAAGACTTATCGAAAGACAGCTTCACTGGTGCTGAGCTTCGTAGCGTGCCGCGGCCAAAAAGAGTGCTGACTTTCAGGAAGTTGGTGGACTGAAGGAATTGGGCCCCAGCGTTGACGAGACAATCATCAGAACCGTTCCATTAGATGCACAGCCTGTTTCCGAAAGAAGGACATACGTGTGCGTGCAGCGTATGCTGCGATTTTCAGATCTGACAGGCAAGCCACGAGGAAAAGGCGGTGAGCTTTTTATTCCTTCCGAGGAATTTCACTCGTTCTGCGCAATCAATATTGAAATACACAATCAAAACAGTACAGCGAGAAACAAGCCTTTCTACAAAATTGAGCCTATTTCTGATCTCAAGCTCCTGCAAGCTTTTTTTTTTCAGATGTAACCTCACCTCCTTAGCTCCCCCTACCATCCCTTAATAGACGCACGTGGATGAAATATTCATGCGGTAAAAAGAACTGTTTCTTATAGATGCAAGCTATTCGAAAAGCAGACAGTGGAAGTCTGCGTTTCCTCAGTATTGCTTTTCAAAAATTGCTCTCGTTCTCCACAAAACAATTCCCTCTACGGGAACATTACGAGCTGAAAAAAGGAATTCTCGATCGAATTTCCCACGCTCCACACGTAGACGGCGGATCTCATCAGCCGTCTGCGTTGCTAAAACTGAAAGAAAAAGCGATAGTGAACGTCGCTATGTCGCCATGATCTCCATTCAACGTTTAAAGGTCGAGAGAAAGTAGGAAATGCAAGCTGACGAAAAAACAGCTTTTTATGGAGAAAAACCGATGAGCTCCAGAAAGCATGGCTCTGCTTCTTCACTATACAGCGCAGAAGGCTCTCCTCACAGCGTTAGGAATACCTGTGAAACTGAATGGATTATGTCTAGGGGAATAGGGTGCTGTAGAAGGATCTTTCATTCAGTTGTTGCAGGTTTATGACGCTCACATAGGTCATTTGTCGAAGAAACCTTCTTCTACTCGTGGTATGCAATGACAGCTATTAAAAAGCTCATGCATGGAGATTTCGGGTACGAGATGTTGAGACGAAATCGTATCGATATCATCGGAGAAATGCTCCCACAAATGTAGCATAACCTGCATACCGCTGAAGTGATTCGTTTCCGACAAAATGAAATTTTTATTCAAGCAACAAAGAACGCGGTGTTCTACGAGTGACTGGTTAATTTTGAAATAATGAAGGCAAAGCATAGATGGCATCCGATGAATTCAGGTGTAGCCGATAGTATATACTACTTGTGTGGGCTGCAGGAAATAATCAGCGGCACCAGTGCTGCCTTCACTATAAATCCGACACCGCCAGTTCTTAGTGTGCTTTCAGCTGCTTTACCTAGCATCACTTTTTCGCCGCTAAGCCATTTAGCGGAAACTTCTTTTGCTCTTCTCGTCTCGCATAACCCTATGATGTCTGCCTTAATTTTTCTAACCTCTTGAAGGTAGACATCCACAAGAGCATCCGTCGATAGAGTTCTGACATTATGAGAGGCGACGTGAAAACTGATTCGTCCGTGGTCCTTCTTCCGCCCATTCCTTACACCGAGGTTTGCATTTGTTGTGAAAGGTCGGGGCACCCTTTCACATTCATCTCGGGTCCATTTTGTTTTTGTTGCGAAGTTTTCGCCTATAGTATTTTGCAGCAGTACATTCGGGTTGGCAGCTCTCTTGTCCTATCGCTGCTCCGTCTAAATCGCTGCATCTGCGTCGACATTCCGGAGATCCTGTTTACCTCTGTTAGCGTTTGATTTCAGAGTACGCCTCTCCTAGCCTTTGACCGCCAGGGATGGAGAAATAAGCGGAATTGTAAGATTACGGCTGCGTCTTGTTTGAGTTTGATTGTTCGAACAATCAGAATCATTTGACTGTTTGAGATCGTTTGAGAAATTTTGGACATATGCGAAAGTTATTGTGGTTTGCATGCGAAGTGTAACAGAGATGTTTCTATTCTTTTTTGCCGTTAAACGAGACGGTGTTTTATCCGTTAATGAGAGGTTGGTTTGAGCTGTGTTGCAACACATTGCACACGAGCATTTGGCGCAGCCTGAACTGCTTGCACTGTTCGGTTTCCATCATACGTTTTGCAGTCTCTTTATGTTTTATACGCGATGAATCGAATTGTATACGGCGACAGCTTCCGGGTCATCTTAGGTATAGGCATTCTTCACAGTGAAGGCTCATTAGTTTTTGGGCTCATTAGTTGTGGTTAAAAATGGGGACGTGTTTGCATTTGAAGCAAATGTAGGGTCAGATCGGCAGAGTCGCTTTCAAGGTGCTGCATGCTGGTTGGTAAAGATGGTAGATCATATATATGGGTGGCACTGGGCATAAAAAAGGGTCGCGAAGCGTCTAAATTCTGAAAATGAGTCATATCTGCCGTTTTTAATACAGATGGATGAGCTTACCGAATTCATCATCTTCGGCAGTAGTCACAACTGGAAGTGAGATTTCGAGCTCAG
>JPKZ01002480.1:34229-47237 GCA_000803305.1 Toxocara canis
TCTACGGTTGCAGCCTCATTGTCTCTCCATTCGCTTTGTCTACAAGTTCCCACTCACGACCCGAGGAAAATACGATGATGAAATTATGAAATTATCGAGCTGATGCATCGATTTAAATCTTGAGTTACGGGATGCTACGAAATTTGCAGTGATTTTTTAAATTTATTCCCGAACAATCATCAAAATGTAATTAAGCACGGCTGCACTGTGTCCTTGAATATCTACGAGGACGGTTAGTGTGGTGACCGGAATTGCAAAAACATTCGTGCCAGCCCATCTGGCGCGCTTCCCATCTGCATGCCCAGGCTTTTGCGCTGTCAACCATTGGGCAGAAGGAACTTCGCCTGGCATTCTTATGGAACGGTCTGGTAGGCTTTAGAAATATTTCCCGTCCTGAGGCAAAAGCGCACGAACACTTATCTGAGGAAAGCGACCTAGGGACGATGTATTGTAAATGTCGCTCAGTAAATGATATCAGCGACCTAAGGTAAATGTCGTTCAGTAAATGATATCGTCTTATATTTGTCGATAAGCATGCGACTTTGGAAGAACGTTTGACGGCGAAATCGCGACTTCAACGTTCCTTTCAACGACTTTCATATTTTGTACCCATTTCGGCCTCCCCATCGTCGGTTTCAAGAGTTCGCACTCAATCATAATAAAGCAAAAGGCAGTTGTTGTGTTGGCGCTGATGCACATTATAAAATAATTTTTCGTGATGTCACTTGTGTGTTTTATATCTTCAGCACTGGCAGAAGCCTTTTCAAGATTAAGCATGGGCACGAACGGTGTCGTTTCCTAGGAGGGGTTAGGGTGAGTAGTTCAACTTAACCTCGTATTTGCATTACATACTATCTGACAACATTCCACATACATATTCTCACTCTACCCCATTTGCCCTCAGCCCCTCCTGAATTTTGTTTCATGAACAGATGGTCAAATTTGAAATATTACGCAACTAAACATGTCGGATATCTCGTGGTGAGCATAACGATATTTCATTACGGCACTTGGTGGTACTGAAGATTTATCGATTTGCTAGAATCGGATGCCTTAGCTTTCCTTTGGGAGGGAGCATGTTTTGTCCTTCGTTTATCACGGGAGGGGGATGGAAGGGGTGGTGGGGTTGTAGATTTCATTTTTCTCGACGACTTAAAAAGCATCTTTCATCATCTTGGCCGTCATCTTATACGGTTCGTAAGCTATGCTTGTGTTCTGAATGGCGTGTGCGTAAAAGACTGCTCGGATTATATCATTCTTGATTTCCTCGGCAAGGGGATTAGTTTGGAGGATAATGAAAAAATATGTGAGCGATATTTTTCTTCACTTTGCAACACTGGACCCATTAGCCTGAATTTGGAGCCTATCTTTCATTGTGGATCGTGCGTTCTAATTAACTCATCACAGCTGCGGTGTGATCCCTTGTTTAACAGTACAAAAAGTATACTTTGCTGAGATGTTTCTTCAGCATTTTCTTGCTCATCAGCTGTGCTTGTTATTGCTGTCTGCTTCACTGTGGCGGACAAGGAGAGAATAATTAAGGTATGATCGTCTAAGATTATTCCCATTGTTATGTCGATCAGTATGTTCTATTGGCGATTTCACCATGGACTGTTGGAATGAAAAGCCCTTCTGTGCCCGAAGCACTCCTCGAAATTTGCTGCATTCGTTTCGCCGTTGATGCATGATATATAGCACTGCCGCTGGATTCTTATAGATTCGCGGTGGTAATGTAATCATTCAGCTGACTGTACGCATTGCGAACGTTTTGGTACCGTCTGATCTGACTCATGTCGGATATCTCGTGGTGAGCATAACGATATTTCATTACGGCACTTGGTGGTACTGAAGATTTATCGATTTGCTAGAATCGGATGCCTTAGCTTTCCTTTGGGAGGGAGCATGTTTTGTCCTTCGTTTATCACGGGAGGGGGATGGAAGGGGTGGTGGGGTTGTAGATTTCATTTTTCTCGACGACTTAAAAAGTATCTTTCATCATCTTGGCCGTCATCTTATACGGTTCGTAGGCTATACTTGTGTTCTGAATGGCGTGTGCGTAAAAGACTGCTCGGATTATATCATTCTTGATTTCCTCGGCAAGGGGATTAGTTTGGAGGATAATGAAAAAATATGTGAGCGATATTTTTCTTCACTTTGCAACACTGGACCCATTAGCCTGAATTTGGAGCCTATCTTTCATTGTGGATCGTGCGTTCTAATTAACTCATCACAGCTGCGGTGTGATCCCTTGTTTAACAGTACAAAAAGTATACTTTGCTGAGATGTTTCTTCAGCATTTTCTTGCTCATCAGCTGTGCTTGTTATTGCTGTCTGCTTCACTGTGGCGGACAAGGAGAGAATAATTAAGGTATGATCGTCTAAGATTATTCCCATTGTTATGTCGATCAGTATGTTCTATTGGCGATTTCACCATGGACTGTTGGAATGAAAAGCCCTTCTGTGCCCGAAGCACTCCTCGAAATTTGCTGCATTCGTTTCGCCGTTGATGCATGATATATAGCACTGCCGCTGGATTCTTATAGATTCGCGGTGGTAATGTAATCATTCAGCTGACTGTACGCATTGCGAACGTTTTGGTATCGTCTGATCCGACTGCTTCATATTTGTTATTTTCAGCTGTAATGAGTGTGCTTTGCTTTGTATTGTATCACTTCGTGTGCTGAATTCTTTTCCCATCAGAATAACCCCTTTATCATATGCCACTGTACATGTTATGTTTAAATGATGGTCATCCCTGTGTTCGACAGCATCTCTCCCTTCTAATGAAACCCCGTAAGCAAGGGCTGAAATCATGGCGTCTGCAATCATCACTGTTGTGGTGATTGCAGACGTCTTCATCCAAGCAAGTCTGTTCACTCACTGCGAATCAGTGGAACTCGAGACAAGTCGGCACTCCTTCAGTTCTCATATTTCATTAAATTTATACGAGGCCCTAACCTCCTCCAGTAATACACTCTGCTTTTCACAAAGCTGTGCTCAACAGCAAAAAATTCGAGCTTGAATAACAGCAGAAACGCTGACCCGTAAGAACTTTGGGAAATTTCGGCGAATGTGTCATTCTATATTCCATAAGTGTTGTGATGTTAGCACACAATACAGATAATCGAATAACGATTTATACGCCTCTTTATTCTTTAATAACGATCATATAGGAAAATTAGATAACAAATTACTTAAACGATTTACCAAGTGGATTTGTCACAACGACTGAACAGTTGGAAGCTAAACTTTTTTGCCTTAGAGGACGCAAGAATGACGTGAGACGACGACGAGACAACCCACATGTTATAATAACGAACAAAAATAACGAGTATACAGTCGCGTTATATAGAATCATATGAAAGACCACATAATCATTCTCTATCACAACGCAGTGGAGAAAAAGTGAGCCGTACAAACTGAATACACAATGCAATCACAAAAAATGAGGAGAGCGGCTTGTCATGCATTGTTCTCATTTTAGTTTGCTGACAGTCAATTTACGAAAACGCGAGAACAGAGCCCTCAGAGAGAACAGAACGTCCAATGAATTTATTGGTCACAAGTAAACGGAACTTAATTATTATAGATTTATATCCCTTCAGTACGTAAAGTTCGGTGGAAAGTAAAGAGTCGGAGTAAAAGTATTGAAATGTTTCTTCAATATCGCGATTGCAATTACGGGGATCAAGTGCAAATGGCACGAGCAAAACGACTGCCCAAAACACAAAATTCAGCCTTCATGATTCCAATTCGACATTCGAATATCGGATATTAGCAGCAAAATCGAGGGGAAGTACGCTGATGAGGGCAAACAGACAGAAACAACGACTGAGTGAAGGGGACCTACACATTGGGAGTAAACCGAAATATTCAATATTTAATGCAAACATCTGTACGATGGAAAGCAACCACAGTTGGCACGGACAGCGTACAGCGGGAACTATTCTATTACACGACCTAGTGGAAACCTTTCGCGGACTGAAAATTCACAACATCCCGCGGAGAGTGGTACTTACTAAAGTGAGACGCCACATTCTGAGTAAAGTTGTATACATACTGCAGTCCTTGTGTGAGCGATGACGAACTGCAAATTGCTGTAGGTAAAATTTCGACACATTCGCCGTACAACAAAACCGTTCTAGTCATGTCTGTAAACACCTGACAAATTCATACAACCAAACGCTTATATTTTCCACTCTTCAGACGGGCCCGAATATTTCACAGTTTATACTGCATAAAACTGGCATGAGAGCAGCCGCACCGGATCAGAGAACAGTCTTAAAAGACCACTCAAATATGCTGACAGTTTTGAATAGTTGTCTTCGAGTCGTTCTCACGGCCTTCTTCAAATATATTCTGTCCTCTTCTTCAAGCATTTTCACTGCTCACACGAACTCAGCAACCTCTGCGATATTCAAAAACCGACTTATCACTAATGAAATCATTCGCTAAATCCGGATAATCCGAAACGATGCAAATCAAGACCAAACAATAGCGGTTATGGAATGGCATCCGGAAAGAAACATCCAAACAGCAAGTACACTGGCACGACAAGGTTCAATATTTCAACTGTCTTCCCCATACTACCCAAAGAACACATCACAGAAAGCGAATGATATCGACGAAGACATTTGTTTTATGCAGCCACACATAAACAGAAAGAACTACGCTGAGGTTAGGCCAGTTGCGAGGAGAGGAAGATAATCTGGGAATGACTGACGCACATTTGCTGACAGTATTTCGTTTTTCTGGCGACTGACGGAGATTTCCGCGTAAATGAAACCGGAGATGCCAGCTGGGAAGAAATAAAAAGGTTCTTTGGTGATGCTCGTGATGATAGGAAAGGCGTGTCGAAATTTGCAAAAAAAAAGGCTACCTAAAGAAATAATCTGCACGCGCACAATCAATAACTTGAATAAGATTACCCCTAACACTTTGTCGCTGCATTCAATCGAGGATCTAGCTTAGTAGCAGTTAATTTCACATTTTCGTTAAATGAAAAGCATACACAACTGTTTGCGGGTTTTACGCGTCTTCGAAGAAAGAAAAAAACGAAATAGTTGGATATGTTTAATCATCGGTCTCCATCTTATTGTCCATATCGAAATCAGCGCACAACACATTCTTCGCACTTCTGTGTCTGCAAAGGTGAGTGGCCTATATTACAGTATCGAAGCAAGAACAACAAACCATGACATACCAATCTCCCTTTTACCAAAGAACTCACTGCTATATAAACGACAAGAGCAATACAATTCGCTTAGTTCCCCTCGCACTTCCTCTCTAAAAATAACCCAAACTGCATTCGATCGCTGTACGTATTGCTTGTCTTGCAACAGCGTTCTCATTTTAAGAGGATGGTGTGGAGCAATGAGAGCATCTACCATGGCATTGCCCGTACCCGTTGCTAACAAAGCCGGAATGATCGAATCTGAGGACATCTAATTATTAAGCAAAAATTCTCTGAAAAAAGTGAAAATCGAAACAACGGACGTCTGCATGCAAAGCTAACCTCCTGTAGAAAAGCATATAGGCTTCCTTCGAAATGACCGGGTCGTCTACTTCAGAAATATCCGTTACGGACGAATCGTCGAAGTTATGCCTAAACAGTAAACGTCTTGGCATACACTATGCCGCACTGAGTCATTTTTATTAAACTAAATAAACAGAACACAATCAGTTCTGAGGGGCTCAGCTAAAGAGGACATGAAAACTGCGGCCAGACAGTGTGGACAGCCTAGGGAAGCAGACAGCCGATAACACACCTCCACGATTCTAGGATTGAGCATAGGTGAGCGACATCACTATTGAGCGAGAGTACTCTCTGCACAACGACCTTTGATCGAGAAGAGGTTGAACAGAGTTCTTCAGAACGAGCTTAAGCCACTTCATCTAGGTCAGTTAACAGCCCAATTTCCAGCACGAAAATTTTTGTGCTCCACCTTGCACCTTCCGCGAAAAACCAGTTCTTACTGGAAAGCTTCAGCAATCCCGAATTGTATAACAATCGAGTCCATGTCGCAAGCATGAAATTTCAGAAAAGGATCCGTGTAAGTGCAAAATTCGAAAATTTCACTTTGGCGGAATAGACGGTATTTCAAATAGACTGCAAATAATTCTACAATTCAAACAAACAAAAGTTTCTGCATTTCTTTGTAGCTGAAATAGTTCTGGCTGTCTGCAGGTCCCAGACTTTAAAATTTTACAATTCTCCCCTCTACTAATCTATGGCCGAAGATGAGGTGCATTGCGTCCCCTCTTCTTATGCGGACAGCTTGGCAAAAATGAACCATCCATCACTGTTCCGAGTCCACGCTGTGTAGTGTCCTCCGACAAGTCCACCAGAATGCCTGCTAATCGCAAACAAATCGTATGCGTTGTCACCGTCGCCATCACCAATAACTTTCGGATCTAGTTCCAAACCTCTGTAGCGCTTAATACATTCATTAGATGAAAATCATCACACTCCTTAACTCCTAAAAGAAAAACCACTTCATCCATAAACAGACTTCCGACGATAATTTTTTACTGGAACCGAGAACGAAATCTTCTCAAAGGCTTAAATCGAACCCTTGGCCTCCCGCCTTCAAAAACTTCCAGACCGTCTGAGCAACTACGAGCACCTTACGCAGAGACTGTTCTCCCCTTTGCGCGCATATCTTCAGCTCATCATTCACACAGAAAATAATGTGTTGATCTGACAGCTGAACTGCGCTTGACGCAGCTACGTCACCGTTGCTCCCGAGAAGATATTACGAGTAATTATATTTGAAAGATAATCAAGCACTCACTCGTTTCCATAATCAATTCGGAGACTTCCTTTGCTTTGCCATTAAAGTACTAGTTGGCCACTTCAGAAAGTCGAGTAGTTTTAAACAACTAATTTCAAATGTTATCACTACTTTTCCTAGTACGTTATGCAGCTAAGCTTCCCCTCTCCTATCATACGATCAGCCGACATTACTAAGTCTAAAACATAATTACTACGACAAATCTTAAAACCTTATCACCGAAGCTAAAGAACAAATGACCAAATGTAGATATCAGGTCAGCAATTCCAAAACCTGCAAGTAGTTAAGGTGAAACGTGAAAACGGTCAACGAAAAATACCTACTTGAGTGGTATGCTAATGGGAGTGTTGATTTTACTGCGATTCCACTTCGAACAGTTGAATCGTTTCAGGTGCAGAATGAGAATGGGGGGTAACTTCCACAGATCGAGCTTTTTCGTGGCTGAGTGATGCTCTTTGCATTTAGGACAATACCTAAACAAAACAAAACAAGCACTCAAGACAGTCTGCGAAAATTTATCGCTTTCCTACGGTAGTCTTTAATGCGAACGTGTTTCTAACACAACATAAAGTGCGTTTAACCGTACTTTTCTTTCCTCTGCATGTTCATGTGAGTGAGCGAATCTTAACTATGAATGGAATCATGTTCCCGTTGGTGCGTTCTATTGATGATGAAAAAACCTTCTAGAAACATCTTCTCGCTATATTTTAAGGAACCATTCGGCCCCATAAGATATCTTGCAGTACGAATTTTAATAAGCATGCCTTCATCATCCTATTCGTGAATGCGACCGCGCCTTCCGAAAACGGTGGAAAGGAACGGGCACTACTCCTGCATCATGCACCGACATTCCCGATTACACTCAGCATAATTGTACTGTAATGCTCCCGTTCTTCCACGAAAATCCGGCCTTTCCGAAGTGAAGAAACTTCGTAATTTTTCTATAGGCACCATCCCCATCCTCATCCCTCCGTCGGACTGCCGAACTGCCCAAACTCGTCCCGCAGCATACCGTTGTCAGTACGACCATTCCGTAATGTTATTACTCTTCAGCAATGCCAAAACGTCAACGCAATTTTCAGATTGATGAGTGAAACTATGATCTGATGCAAAACACTTTCCCCACATGCTCATCGAGGAATACGCAAACTTCAGGTCGGCAAGCGTACCTTTGTTTGGTAACCCATTGAGCTCGAGAACTGTCCACATTATCACAAAATCCCTTTCCCATTCGGCCCAACGGCACCGTAAAGCGACTGGGTGTTTGTCTCTGCAGCTGCCTTTCTGCTAACTCTGAGTAAGTCGAATTGCAAGCGCAGGTGCGAATCAAACATTATCGGATCCCGCTCAAAACTTGGAAGAGTTTGTGCGAGTCTGTACTTTTAAGTTAAAAGGTCCTGAAAAGTCTCCAAAACCCGAAAGTTTTGTGCTGGCCGACGGCCCATTATGAGCTGGGGAGGCGGAGGTGAGGAGACGGGGGGAGCGGGAGAGGAGGGGATAGAGAAGAGAGCACTGCTCCTGCATAGTGAAAATGAATAAACCGATCTAACGTGATTACGAAGCGAACTTGCCAGGAATTGTCTTCGTTGAGTGACTCTTGGTGTGTGAATAGATCGATGCATTGGTAAAGTGAGACTGTCTCGTTCTTTTTATTCTGCAGTGTCACCTCTCGACCAATCGGCTCCTACATAACGATAACCAAATTTCATTCTTCAATTCACCCACTGCTAGATCAGCTTACCTTTCCCTATCTATCTCTGATGAAATCCTAATTTTATTGCTACCTTAAATTTCAGCTATATCGGCTTCGCCTTCACCCGCCTATTTTCTTCAGTCATTCCATTTTTATCTTCTTCCTCCATTCATTTGCAAACAGACTGCGATCTTAGCTCGAAATCATTTTGCAACTTACGAAAAACCTGCGAATCAAAGGGGATGCAGAGGGAGGAGCGAAATAATGTGAGCACCTGTACACCCACCCTACGCTCCAATTCCTTTTTAACCTGCCCAAAATGAACGCTGTCAAAGTGACGGCTCAATGAAATATTTGTTCACAAACCGCAATTCAACACCGCTAATCCAGAAGGGAGTCAAATTATAATCATTGAAGAAGAGGTTTTCTTTGAAAGGCGACAACAGAACTTCAAAAAAAAAAATTCCTGTGCAACTATAGGACCGACATTCACTGAACCATGCTTGCGAGCCTTCGCTTACTCATCACTACCCAGCATCGTTACATGTTTGACTGAGCAGGCAACTCAAGCAATACTGCTGCGAGAGCATAAGAAAGGTAAAATGAGAAAAGAATGATAACTGAGTGGTGACAAATAACAGAGATGTTAGAAACAGCGCTGCAAATCGCTTAAATAAGCATTTAGAGAATACACATACCTTCGCCTGGCATTCACAGAAAACGCCCTGCTCCCAAAACAGCGTGATGGACACTGCGGCAATGTTTTCGCATAAAGACAACGGCCAATGAAGCGCTTGCTGCAAACAACAATATGAACACCTCATGATGACGATGATCGCCTCTCGAAGGGAAGGCGGAGAGCAGTGAACATAACTCTGACTAGAAGAATGTGGGATATTAGTTTGGATCAGGTACTGACCAAGATGCTGTTACTATTTGAGTGAACACAGGTGACTATAGCAGAGAAATATGTGGAGAGCATCTTGAAAAATCAAGAGGACCGAATGACCCCTTTGAGGAAGCGAACGAGAAATAAAAGCGGTATAACGTTTCGTGAAAGAAGCATCGAATTACAACATCACTGCCGTGATTAAACATCCACCAAAAACAACATACCAAGACACCCCTGCTAGCTTTGTAATACCAAAACCACTTCCCTCTGCTTGCATGGTAATATCAGAACTATGTTAATAACATTGCCCTCTACTGGTTTCATGTATAACAAATATGGCCTCAGCTCCATGCAAATGACACTGCAAATTTCGGTCGTTCTACTAAAGAACTGTCCCATTATAGGACTGAATGGTGAAACAGCATAATAAAAACCTAACAATGCCGTTATGAACCAAATATTATAAACAATCTATTATGTGGTCATTATTAGCAAAGTTGCCGCCCGCGGACTCTCTAAAGAACGAACTGGTTCAGTTAAAGCTAGAAGAGTAAAAAGACGGTAAAAACACCTGACTTCGTTTCTAACAAACATAGTTTACATAATCAACGAAATGGTACTACAAGTACCCCGTCTTGTGGAAAGCTGAGCTGCTCGGTCGTGTTCATGAAATCCGAGTAGGTGGCATTTACCGGTAACGTCTGCTGCAAGGGTAATTCCGCTTTGCTATGTTGTTCCCCTTCGTTACTATATAGATCGCAATCGTCGTCAGTACCGTCATACGCACTTTCTTCGTCGATCGAAAAATACTTCCTCAACAGAAGAGCAATATAAATACCGAACATGATGAATGACTACAGTTAGGTTGGCTTAGTGAAGAAGAATACATGCACACTAAGGAGTTCGTAAAGCGAAGTAAGACTCCAACTTTTCACATGCTACCGTTCAAAAGCTGTACAGACAGTTTGACAAATTTATTTCCGCCAATACCTCGTTTTATCGTTAGTAACACAGAAACCCGTACATAAGGAAGACAGAACGAAAAAATTCCCTATCCACGCATCAAAATGCAACAGGCAGTTTGCTGATTACTTTAACAGAAATCCGCTACCAAATTGAACGTATCTGCCGGTAGGATTTCGCACAAAAGTTGGTTGGCTCGATGTGCAAATCACGAGCTGTCAATGTTTATGAACGAAAAGTTGCAACGGATCGAACCTTATCCTGGGAATGAGCGTATTATTGAGGTATTCAATGTTGAATGAATCTTTTGAAGACACCGCCGCCAAAACTGGGACTGTTGTGAAGCTACCCGAGGAGAATGCTCGATTGCGTACATGCACTAAGTTTAAAGCAGACTTCTCCTCACTGCTTGTTACCTGAAACTGGAACATTCACCGCAGCCGACTATAACAGCATAACCAAATTTTTTCGATCCCCGGTAAGTGGTGCGCACAAAAAAGGAACTCAGACGTGTCTCGCAGAAAAAGAACTGGGAAAAGAAACAGAAAGCACCGAAGATTTTGGCTTTGCAGTTAAAACTTTATGACGAATTTGCATTGAAATTATTGTACTTTCCACTCTAGAAACATCTTTCAATTATCGGAAGTGCTGGCGCGCCAACACTGGATCCCTCCACGTCCAAACGGCCGGCCAACTGTACGAGAACGTTTTTTATGCCAGCCTGTAAGCAAGTCCCATCTCTACTTAGAAGAACGTACAATGTAACATCCAAAAACGAGAGGGTTGGGCAATGGATGGAAAAAAAACGGAATCTATTCTTACGAGTCATGGTCGCGAAAAAAATTACCCAAAAGAATTACCAATGCATCTTCAGGGATTTCCTAGCAGGAGGAGGTTGGTTCTCGAGGGAAGCATCTGGAAGCTTAAGCACGACTAAACGAAAAAATTGCCAGCGTGCAAGACAAGATGTGCAAAGAAAAAATGATCGTAAGGACACCGCCTACTCATCTTCCCCCTCCCCAGCTTACTCACTTGGACAAGTGGCAACCTTCCACAACCTTCCAATGAGAATTAACCCTGGATTCTAACCCAATTCCGTTATCCCATTATGATGAGCATAGCAAACGCGCAACAAAATAAACAGACACCGAGAATGTGACATGGGAAACCAGCACCATACAAATGCAAGGAACCGCTCCATTCAATCGCTCGGACGCAGCTTGATTCCCGACCAACGCCACAGTTTGCTTGCGGAAAAAATGTGGAAAGGCAGCAAAAGCAAGAGCAGAATAAAAACTGAAGGTCAGAAAGTGACAGCACAACATCGACGTGGCCGAACGTAGAGGCCGCAACTAATTTTCACAACAGGAGGTAGTGAGCTTATGGACGATTACCGTGGAACTTCTGTTCTCTTACGGAAGGAACAAAGAAAAAAATTGAAGGAAAAGGAAAGAAAGTACAAGCATAGCTGCTGAAAAAGTTACCTGCCAGGCGAATATGCGCGCATCGCACGAGTTGCACGGATCGTAGATCGGTTTACGTTCCTCCAGCAGAGAGGTGAGCTCATTACTGCGAACAACACCAAACAAAATCTATCATCAAACCTTCATTAATCTGCTGCCACTCAACACGAATTCGGCAAAAAGTGGATGTAGAAAGCAGAAATAAATGGAACTGCCTCCTTGACTGTACGTGAAACGGTGACTTTATATCGTTCATAAACGAGTGGTCAATTCGGAGTCCAAAAACACTGCACACAAAACAGAGATAAATCATTTAGGCAAACAGCATTCCGGAAATCTCCAGTGGAAAACACATTAAGACAAAAGATGGAACAAAAAGAATAACAGAAATATTCTGCTTAAGAGAAGCAATGATCATTATAGGTTTTTGAAACGATATTTGACCGGGAAAACGCTGTGCAAAAGACAAAAATCACTTCATGCCCAATCTGGTCACTGAAGTATGGAGAGGCAACACAGACATCAGATAACTTAAAATGTCAATTTCAGCAACAATGCCAAGGCGATGCAAGCCGATAAGTGACCGATTTCCAACTGCAAGTCTCAGCCCTCCGTTATTATCGCACCGCATTCTTTGCTGCTGCAATCACCCCGGTTCTTTACTTTTCCTTGCCTCTGTTCTCATAGGAAGGGAAGAAATTTTTGACAATAGCAAAAAAAAACGACAATTACAAACGGTATAAACTGATTCGAACAAACATGGGAAGTTCGGATGATTTCTGGAAAACAACTAAGCGACTCAACTTATTTACATGAACTTCTAGAAAAACTATCCTGACCAGTCAAAAATGTTCTTAACAAAGCAGCAGAAAAATTAGAACAAAACATAACAACCCATGTCATAAAACACGTTGATGCACCACAAATCGATATCAGTATTGTGGGCTGGCAATAAGATTTTATGAGACTAACCATAGCGTTGGGAATTTGAAGCTCTTGCCTGAGCAACTCTCTCACTTCACATACTAACGTTTCGGATGTCAGCGATACTGTGAACTGCAACGACTCGCAAAAATTTACATAACCTTGTAAACAATCGGCTTGCCTTGGTTGCATACTATGTGAAAAGACTGTCAGCAAACGTCTCATAATCAATTATGAAAAACCTCACAATCTTTCATAAGACGAGCACCCGTAACACCA
>JPKZ01002480.1:62489-79559 GCA_000803305.1 Toxocara canis
CCAAAAATTCATACCGCTTTACAACACACGCGAAGACCAACTTCGATCCTTTGCACTATTCTTTTCAGCAGCTTAGATACGATCAGGGAGTAGGCAACGATAATCCCACAGTCCTACCAAAACGTGGAATGAGAGAAGAAATAAAAACGAATGAAGAATTGTTCAAAGGCTGCAAGAAATGAAACGAGACCTGATCTGGGCGTCTATTTTGGTCATGTTGCACCTAGCACGCTCAATGCTCACCGATACGTCTTCCAAAATCTACTTTGCAAAACGTATACTAAAATAATCTTAAACATTACGTTCAAAACAATTACGAACGGTTTCAACTCTAAAAGCACATAACGGATCCCCCACACTAGACACAACCGCTCATAATAATCGCCCAGCCACAAAATACATTGAGGCACGCTTGTGCTACTCAATTTGTTGAACGCTACAACGAATGGAAAAGTTCGCTTGATACATTGACGCGGTGCACACAAGGACGCAAAGAGAGGAAACTTGACGCTATTCATTGGTACGTCTCGTACTTCTTCCGATCGAACGGTGAATAGTGTACTTTAGAATGTCACTTCGATATAACCGTAGAGTAGAGTATAAAAATTACACATTTTTGACGGTAGGAATAATGCGAACATATCGATCGCTTTTTTGTTATTAAAAACTCATCAAACCAAATTTAAATTTATCAGATCATATCGGCGCCCCAAATAAATCGTCCATGAACGCGAGCCGAGCGGCAACGAAATCCTCTTCCTCATCGTTCGAGAGAACCGTGATATACTTGGTGTACGGTTCGTAAACCACCGTATATCACAAGCATGCTCGTAGCTATCCAGCACGAAAAGCCAAACCTACCCAAAATTGCCCGCTTTATGATTGCTCCGAGATTTTGTAGCCTATTGTAGCATCATCTCTCAAAGCGAAACCGTTCCTATTGTAGGGCAAAAATAATCAGCATTATTTAAAAATTATACTGAATTTGTGAATGCATGAGTGTGAGGTGACAAAATGATGCAGCGATACACTGCGGGTCGGAGGAGCGTGTTCTGTTTGAAAGCAGCACAGCACATTCGGCTGCTTTAATGCACTCTATCGCCAGGTCTCTTTCACTTTGATGCTTACGAAAACGCACATTGGTGGGTGACACTTGAGGTGCTGTTTATGGTGGTCGAGGAAATTGTTGCAGCAGTAGTGATATTCCTTAGAGCTGAGGTTGCTGTACGATGTATGCGAGTGCAATTGAGGATTCCAAAACGATCGCAGCTTTGTCCCTTTCTGAATGCTATAAATCGTTGAAGCAACATGGACGACATTCTTCAGAGATACTTGTTACTGCACGGCTACCACACCTCTTCCAACGACTAGCCGTTTAGCAATATAAAAAGAATCAATGGTTATCAGCGCGCTCTCTCTTCCCGCTGTTGTTTTCCTTTCACTGAACTTATCGATAACGTTCACTGAACTGCAGACGTTTTCAAATTTATATCTATCGCTCGACATTGGTTCCATTTAAATACACTTCGGTTTCCTCAAATCACATAAACTGATGGAAAATCGCGTAGAATGCAGACGTTTGCTGCGCCAACAGTTTTCCTTTCACGCGGATGCAGCTTCAATTTTGCGACAGCTAGTGGAGGACATTTGCCGCCAAAATGCAGTGGAAATGAGCCTTCTCTGTAACCAAATTTAGGAACAGCGTAGAGCATAAAGGGTGAAGTAAATTTGTAGGCAAGAGTGGGGCTGTATTGGTAACAGTTTAAAATCAATTTGGTGTGATTGGAAAGTGTGAGACTTCCGAAGCTGTTAAATGAGGGAAAAGTTTGAGAAACTCTGGCTCAGAGTACGATTACATGAAGTTCGACCGGGCATTCCATCGGAAAGAATCGTTATCAAAGGCTTCTCGATGGGCGATGCACTAGCATTCTCCGCCGGTTTTACCTGCGACAAATCACTTGCAGGCATCATCGGGCTGAGCTCGTTTCTCATGCAGAATTCAGAAGCACCAGGTGCAAGATTCGTTTTTATTTAATTTGCTCCATTGGATTTTGTCGTTTCTTCATCGCTTTTTTTTGAGTAAAAAACAGAGGATGATTTAACTCGGCACCTAGTGAAGACTGGCATACCAATTAAGCGAGGTAAAAAATATGACTTCTTTATGGTGAATGCAAGAACGAGAGCATAGCGAATGCCTTATTGTTAGACACTTCTGCTATGATGCTGTTTTTGGCACCCATTGTCACTAGCTTAAAGCTTTTGACATCTAGACCTGAAATGCACCCTTTCAGTCGCAGTTGTGGTCGGAACTCTCTTGTATACTTTTTTGTGAGTCCATGGCAGTGCAACCATTCTGTGAACACGAACGATCGGCTGACAAAGTCTATTGGTCAACAGGAAGTGCTTTAAGCAGCATAATCTGCGAGACTGCTGCAACAAATTTTTTTGGTTGGTTGCTCATCGATCACCGCGAAAAATTTGTTGTCCTAAGCGCAATGTGCTGTTCCCTTTCGCAACCTAATGGGGTCCTCTCTACCACTCTTATATACTGTACTACTCTTAAATCCCAAAAAACAAAGCATAACCTGTTGGACCTACCAACTTTTCAATTTTAGATCAAACCCACTCTACCAGAAGTCTTTTCCGATCCTTGTACAGCGCTGTCTACACTGTACTGCGTAGAGCGAAATAATATTCATATTGAAATGCAGCATCATTTTTCGTTAGAAGTGTTGTATAGCATATACTGCAGAAAAATGATGAAAAGATACTGTGGGCAAAATTTTTTTCTACGTGCTGCGTTCTGTCTTACTAAACTGCAGTAATTCTAGAAAAGTGCAATTTTGAGATCCAGTGCAGCAATTACGCCAAATTTTATGGAAAGCTTTTATATACTGTTTGTTTGACAAGTACTTTTTCGTTAACACGACCTATATCATGTGATACTCTACCTTCAAATATAAATTTCACTTTTCATCCAGGGAACAGGAAAGTAGTTAGGCTAAGAGATAGCGGCATATATAACAGCACAAAATGCCGTTATTAGGAAAAGTAGGCCTGCACAAACTTCACTTCATTTGCTTTATTAAAAACTACGCAGAATTCGAAAGGAGGGAAACGAGGCAACTAGATGACGGCAAAAAAGGAGATGTAGAGAAATCAAAGGGCAGGCTTGATGTGAGCTTCAATAGCTGTACTGATCAGGTTGACCGGTTTCGTAAGTTGGCCACATAGAGCGAGGAATTGCTCATGTCTTGAGTGCCGCTGATGCAGTTATTCTACAGATGACCGACCCCTCCTTCCATGCTCGACCATTAAAATATTGGCCGCGAGTGATTATAAAGCGCATGAACATTTCCTGACATGATTAGATCCGTGTGGACCTCCTTCCCCTTCCCTTTCTTCGGTGATGCATGAATCAGTCTGAAGTAGGGAATGAGGGCAATACAACCTTGATGTGCTAAAAATCCTTTCACACCGCGCTGGTACAACCGATTCTCAAAAAATCTCCTCGTAAAAGGTGAAGTGAGAAAGAGACCTAACATGTTTATTTGAAGTAGAGGTCTTAATTATGTAGTAGTCTCGGTGTTAGTCAGTGTTGCGTTCAACTAGCACCAAAGCGAGACAGCGATGCGCGATCAGCAAGCTGATTACCAACAACCAAAACGAACGCATATTGGAAGCCGTTCCATAATTACCTTTTTCTTTTTCTACCCATTTCTGACTTTATTTCCCCATAGCGCTCTCTCTTTTTCTTTCTTCTTCATCGCACCTTCATTGCGGTTCACCCGTACAGCTCAGTCGGTATACCACCGCTATAGTCATAAATAAAATGCTCGCAAAAAATTTCCATTCTAAGGACGATGTGGGGTGAGGAAGGGTTACACACCTTTTCGTGGGTTGGATTTTGCTCTTATGAAAACTGTGTGTTGGAAAGAGTTATCTTCTTGCCCATGATGAATCCAGAAAGTCTTCATTTGATATATTAGGCCAGAAACGAAGCCGGCTTTTTATTACGCACTACGCATTTGTTACGCATTTGTTACGCATGTATTACGCATTCGGCAAGACGATGTTGACGATCGAGCAGCCAACAAAATTATTTAAATCCATTCTCAGTTGACTTCATCCTGATCCCATAAGAGTTTAGTTTCTGACAAGTTAGTCGTCATCAAAGATGGTCGGAAAGTTTTGGCTAATCTCGCGCTCCAATCTCGTCTCGCGTGTCCCAACTTTCTGCACTCATTTGTAAATCTTGTTCATGACGAGCCATATGCAGATTTGTTTTGAGTGTTTCATATTCACGTACGTTCGCTTGGACGGAAATGAATCATTGTTTCTTCCGGCTGACCTTCGAGATGGTTCGTCTTCATCGGATTTCTTGAGGGTGAATGTGCTGTGGCCTAGCTGTCTTCGAGTTTTGTCGACGTAGTATAAGGAGGCTGCGTTTTTTTCTAGCTCTCGGAAACAGTTCTTCTCAGAGGCTTCTGATTTACTGGGTATTGAAAGAAAAAACTTGCTATGTTTGGTAAACTCATATGCTGATCCTACCAATTTGACAAAAAGGCTTTTGATAAAAAGCTGGAAATAGAAACAAGGCCGTCTAAAACTCGGTAAACTCTCCAAAGCCGTTATACCTGCATGGCTGCCGCAAAAATATACCAGTACACTGTGCGCTGATTTATGGAACCGTATGGTTTGTTGAATGCTTACTTAGTTAGTAGTATATGGACAACAATGCTGCACAGCCACTCTTGCTGTCATGCCGTTTAAAGCAGCGTACATTGTGCGTCATAGGAACATTTTAAAAAATTTTGAGCTTTCCGACGCGCTAACCTACAGTAAATGTAGTTATGAACTATATGTAAGACAGCAACGATTCAGTCGAAAATACCCATAACTTCAGAAGTGTGCACTCATTTGCATGCACTGCAGCGGCTATTTCTCTTCTTTCTGGTACTAATTATTAAAAGTAATATAAGCTTCTTTCTAAATGGTTTTTTTGAAGGCGTGAGCACGAACTCAGTCACTTCTGTAATTGTGCAAGTAACGATGCTACTGAGACATACCAATTGTCCATTAATATTTATTTAATGCTACGATAAAAAACCGCTATTATTCCATAAGTCATCGTGAAGCGAAGTAGTGGAGAAATCCTCAAATCGATTATGGACTTTCGCAAGCGAATGTAGCTGATTAATAGAATCGGTTTCAGTTCGACGAGGTTGACAATTACCTGGATGAATATGACGGAGAAAAGGCGTACGAAGCGGCTAAAAGAGTATCGAATTTATCAAATTCCTTGGCTTGTGCTCTAGAAATGGATCCTTTGCTGAGCCGTTCTAGTGCTTCAGTAATAAAATTCGCAAAAGTCGTTTCAAATTGATAGGAGATTCAGCTTTTATCAAAAATTTCGCCTTCGAAACAGCACTGTTTCATCCATTTATTTCAAGAAAGCTTTATTCCTTTCTAGTTACTCAATTGTGAGGCCTCGTTTCGGTAAACGTTGTGGGAAACTTGTAATATGTCACTTTTGTTCCATCTTTCAAAATGTTTTCGGTTTATTCCCAACTCGTTTAGGAGATTGTTTAAAGACTGCCTTTTAGCGTTGCAATCGAGCTAGACAGAGTTGAAATATACCTCGACTCAGGAAATAGGGGCATACCTTAACTCTGCATAGCTCAACTGCAATACTCAAACTGATTTATGTTTAGTATAGCAATTACTTTGCTGCCGTGCGAAGCTCGAGGTCAGCTCCGATGAAGCAAATTGTAGTTAAACCTAAAAAGAGAAGCTGAATTCAGTTGAATTCATCTAGATGGTGCAGTGACCTCGCGACCATTGTGCACGCGATGTAAAAGTGAGTAGCGAACATATACATGCAGAAGTTTTCAGCGGCTTATGTATAGATACCTTAGAATTAGGTGTTATTGATTCAGGAAGAAGGGAGATTATAGTTCAGGATATCCAAAGCATGTCGCTGTAGAGTATGTGGAGACATATGCTGTGGAGTATGTGTGATCTTGTCTTATATTGAGGTTGTGGTCTGATGGCGTTAGGAACTAACTTAAATAAAAGGAACATTCTTGAACGCAGCTTCGGCCAGTTGCTTTAGCGATTTCCAATCAGCCTCTTGCCAATTAGATCGCAATTTTCAAGACTATTTGTTACTCCAACAGAGTGAATGCGGGCGAACGACAACGGTGTTGATGTTGTTGCACTGCAATAATGATTCGGTTAGCCTTCAGCAGCCGAACAAAAGCACAGCGAATTTATCGTGTTTGATCGGGATTGTGTGGGCGATCGAGCAGATCAATTCAGACTGGACATGAGGATGGTCATTCAGCGGAAAGCATAAGGACACAAAGGGAGTACAATGGCGATTCATTGGCGCCTAAATTTCTTCCCGATTTGTTCGGGTGACAGACACCAATACATGTAACAGTAACTCGAATCGCTTTTTGCACCGGCGTGCAAAATAGCCTAATAAGTCGGCTTTGCAATGCGCCTTGGAAAGGAAACGCTAGTGAACAATACCTTATTACTCAAACGTCTCGAAATTTCATGGTAGTGGTCAGGTTCACCTTCTTCAATACCATAAAATCATTTGTTCCCTGTTTAAAGCTGACTTCTTGTTGCTACACTGTGCTAGGCGTTCAGGGAAATCGCATTTTAACGTTCGAATTTGCAGCACATATTTCCGGAAAAGATGTCGGATGGCATTTATTTAAGATATTGACTTTCTGAACTGCCGGATATTCCCGAAAAAAAAAACAAGATTCAGAACCTTGGTTTGGTCGCCACATTATCGGCACATCGCTCATGGTAAACTGCTCGTGTTGTAGCTAGCTGTGCGGTCTGCTACTTTCATTTTTCCACTTTTCTCTCATCTGCCCGTGCAAGCCCGTTTCTTCTCACCGTAACCCTCCATCAGTCTTCTCTTTCTGTCAGGTGTTCACCGGTTCATCACGGCCCCATTTAAGTCCATCACCCGATCGACGACGGGGCAAAACGTACGCTTGAGTGTGCATGATGTGTTGCGCATAAACTTTCGGTCCATTAACACATGTAACTATAAACATTGGCTCCGTCGAAAAACTTGCGCTGTCGATTTGCGCTTTCTAAGAATTGAATTTTGCAGAAGTTTCTGGATGAGGCGGTTGAATTGACGTCCGATGCATCCATTTATCACATGCGAGGGCGTTTCGCTTATGAGGTCAGTTGTCCGTGCGATGGATAAAAAGCTATGAGTTGGCACTGCCGAATTTCGGTATCTGATGCCCCCTTGACCATACCCGCACAAGTAAAGTTGGCCTTTCATCGAGCTGTAACGGCTAACTAATCCTGTACTGATATCTGATAACCTGCCACCCGCCAGGTATGCCAAGCGTTTTCCTTGCATTGACCCAGTTCGTTCGTATAGCACGGTAAATCTGACAGCCCTTTAGAAAATGTGCTGGTACCCCGTGGTTATTTGGGCGTTCTCAAAGGCGAAAAAATCACCTCTCTCTTACGAACATTTCCTTGGCAACGTTATTAAGTTACGATGCACAGGTGAGAGGCAAGTAGGTGGTATTTTCAGGTAGCGAATCTGTCATGGCTCCAGCGTACAGTCGCAACGGAATAGCCACCGTCAAGCTAAACATCTGAAAGCGACATATACCCACGATCCGGGTAGAAACGCACCAAATATAAGTGTCTTAAATGCAACGTGGAATGTGAATTGTTAATTAGAAAACGCAGAATTTTGGGAAAAAAAAAACGAGCGCGAAAGCTCATGGAAAATCGGGCAGTCAATGATACCATGTCCTGTGAACAAATTGCTCGATAGCAGAAGTTTCAAAGTGGATTTGTACGATCGCGTGTCCGGGAAGTGTTGTGCACAGCCATGCGTTCCTCTTTGCTTCTCGAACATTCATTCAATCGTTTTCATGAAGAATATTGGTAACGCATATCGTGCTTACCACTGGCGCGATTTCCAACTTGTCCTTCATCCGGCTACACTTCTTATAACAACTTCATTACTGAATGAAGATTACCAACTCTTTCATGGTGCCAACATTGATATTAGCGCCTTCATGCTCGAGATCTGTTGAGGATACTGTTCGCGATGACTGCAGCTGTGGCTATTCGGAAAAGTAGTGCTAGCGATAACTTGATCGACAGTTGTGAAACTGGTCTTTAAAATACCGTCTTTAAAATATTATGTTACAAGAATGCAACAACCCGACGATCATTTTCTGCTATAAATGCCATATTTCTGCTTGAAATTTTACGTTCAATGATGAATTTAGTAAAGTTCACAGACGTAACGTTGTTGTGGAAACTTTAGAAGGAGCACGCGGTAATAAGCATGCAATTTTGGGGCAACATATAGGACACACAAAATTTATAGCACCCTCAGACTACCAAAATTTTCTCGCCACATCCCAGTTTCTAAGCGAGTTTTATTGTTTTCATTTATCGGGCACTGAAGAGCTAGGTCGGTTAGCATGATGTTTTTAACTATGCCTGTTAACGCTTATTCGTTTCTTTTCGGTTTTAGGTAACACGTCAGAAGCACGCACTTATCTGCTGCAAATGAGGGAGGATGTTGCTGTGGATGAAGCTGACGAAGAGATGTTAGAGGAGAGCAAGAGGCTGTTGCAGTCCATTGCCAACACCCACCATGTAAGGATTTCGACGGTTCTTCCATATATAAACTAATCGACATACATCCCAGAATTATCGGAAGAACTTCAACAAATGTCGGCAAAACTGGGATGGGGTACTTCCTCTCAGGGCGTGTGAGCTGATCTTTGGCAGTCATGTTTTGGGTCGTCATTGATGGTTTGGGGACCTGTCAAATACGGAAGGCCAGCAACTGCTTGACACTCATCCTGCGTTACCTACATAATTCTGCCGCAGCAGGTGCGAAAAGTCCATCATTTTTCTGGACGAGAGACAAAGGGGGGATGGGGGAGGGAGTTAGCGGGAAGAGGTTAGGCTCACCTATTGGACCTATGAATCTATGAGCTTGTTCAGTCATTTTCGGTTACTGCTGACGTAGTGCCAAATATCCTCCGGAATTCCTTTCTGTAAGGAAGTAGTCGCACCTGTTGTTATGAGAACGCACAGCTGAAACTGTGCTGCACAGAATGGGGCAACGTTTTGTCACATGCGGTTAACTGGATACTCCTTTCAAAAATGTTTTAAACGAGCTTTTGGTTCTATTGGGAGGACTACTTAGTACTGTAAGGTTCCATCTTCCACAAACCATCTTCTGAATACTCAAACGATCTTCTTACGTTTTACAAAATAGTTGTATGATTAATGACACAAGGAATTTGGAGTTTTGCCGTAACCTGTAATTCATTAGTTTTTTGCACAAACTTTCAGATTCGTTCCAAGAAATAATCAGGAATGTTGCCTCTATTATGTCCCTTTTTTCATGAGACAATATGCTAAACCATGAAAATCATCCGTTCGATTCAAATGGTTCATTGAATGCCTATCCTACCGTTCGCCAAAACCACCTGAATCTTCCAGTTCTAATCATATTTCTTGAGACTGCATCTTATTAAATGAAAATGATGCTGAACTTCAGGATCTGGTCGAGCAGACAGCTAAGGAAATGAGCTTCGCGGAATCTTCGTCAGAGGAAGAGGAACTGAACAGCGCGATTGAGGCAGCCGATTGAGGAAGAACAGATGTTAAACTGTGGATCCCTGGTACTTCTCCCTTCTCCCTCTTCTCGCTGTTCTGCCCACCCCCGTTCCCTTCCCCATACGAAATCGCCATCTCACATCCCTTGTCATTCCTCCTCGTCCACCTACTGCCTGTTGTTCTTGCAGCAAGGTCAGACGTGGAATGCAGTCTAAATTTTTGCCTTCGCGCTGCTGTTTCTTTATTCCCAATGAGAGCCAATATATAAACGTATTCCAGCACAAGCAATAAAGGATTTCGATCGCATGTGATGAACGTTACTCAAAAAAACATGGATATGTCAGACTGTCTTGAAAAAAGTCTCCTCGACACAGCCGTCTGTTCGAACAAGCTCCCTCTGCCCTCCCCCTAACCTCCATAACACTGCGATCAGCTAAGGATTTTCATGACAGTCCTCCCAGCAAAGCCGAGAAGACGCTTCTCTCCTACACTGCTATCCCCTCCGGTTCATGAAATCCGTGTGCTATTTTCTCCTCAGCGAAGAGTTTGCAAGAAGCGGAAAAACGCGGGAAGACTGTTAACATATGTGCCTTGCAATTTCTCCCACCCGAGGGACGTTCCATAGTCGCTCGAAATAGTTGAACCTTCTCCATCTTCACCCTTTCCCGAGGTGTTCATTGTTCTGTCAGAGCCAGTTATGCAAATATTCTGCTGGCGCTTCGATCCACAGGCGCTTTTGAACGTTTGCGAAACATGTTTTAGTGACGGTTTGTGGATCTGTGTATGTGTATGTCAGCCTGACAATCCCGTCATGACAACTCATTAAATAGTGCGAACGTCGATTTCCCTGAGAAAAGTGCAAATGTATTTTTAAAGTACGACGTGGATTGTCAGTTTGTTGTTCAGCTCATGTCCGTTAAGTCTGCGTTTCCCTCTGTTTTTTTCTGCCTCATTCCTCCCCCCTCTCGCCCTCCTCCTCCCCCCCCCCTCCCGCCCGGCACTGACCAACTGAAATTGATTACAATCGATGGCGTCAACGACAGTTCCATAGCGGGAATAGAGCACATTTTCGCGGCTAGCATGACTCGCTCTGAATGCTATTTGACCGGACTGAAGTTCAATTTTTTGGATCATAGGAGGGAATTAGAGAAAGATGAACAGAAACATGCATCTGTGCCTTCGGAACTACCATCCCACACTGCGTTCTCGCACACGCATATCTGCAAGAAAAAATCATCACAAAGTTAGTGTTATCCGTGCTCATCCGCCCATCACAGCAGGTGAGCCAGACTAGAGGGCACCATAGAGAAGAGGTTCTTTTACCGCCGTCTCAAATGCCACAGCAAATCCTACTTTTTACAGGGTTTCTGCATCATCCTCAATGCACATGGTGCATAAAACGGTTCAGAAGATGGGTCTGTAAATGAGCCAAAAGTGAGGATGAGTGAGTGCCAAGGGAACGAACTTTGGCGATTTCGCCCATCACAGCGGTTTCACAAATTGCTCGCAACTGAGGATGACTTATACCTCAGCTGAAACCTATTGCTAATGGTTCGTTTGTCTGCGATTCAACTTCCTGCAGGATATACACAGGTTATGAGCAACTTCAACGTGCATATGAGTTGAAACTTAGCATAAGAAGTCATGTTGTAGATCACACCTAAAGAATTTCGCGCATGGTGTGCTTATATAACGCTGATACGCGAAAAAACTCTGGAGGCTATTTTGCACAAATGGCTCCAAATGAAGACGTAGCGGTGACGCGACCTCACGATCCTATTTCAGTACTATGTCCGAGTAGCACTGTGTTAAACCGGATGGCTGACAAGTGAAAGCAGACAGTTGATCAGCGCTTCACGGAATACGCGTTCAGTCCCTACGGATTTCTTTTATGGATACTATTATATATAGACATGACGCCAGGCACAATGGAGCGAAGGCACAGCGCGGCACACTGCGCAAGATGATTACCAAAATCTCAACGGAAATAAGCAAATGAGAAATAATGAGAATGGGATAACCAACGAAGTCGCACTCTCGCGAGATCGATTCTATATATTTCGACTACCCATTCGGATAGTAACATCAAGGCTCCCTTTGGCTCGACAGCTGTACAGTTCTTATCGTCTTCCACCGGCTTGTGCATGTACAGCGCGGCACACTTGGGCAAGATGATTACCAAAATTTCAACGGAAATAAGCAAATGAGAAATAATGAGAATGGGATAACCAACGAAGTCGCACTCTCGCGAGATCGGTTCTATATATTTCGACTACCCATTCGGATAGTAACATCAAGGCTCCCTTTGGCTCGACAGCTGTACAGTTCTTATCGTCTTCCACCGGCTTGTGCATGTGTGCTTTTGTTATCGATTCGATTCCCCTTAATATTTTTGCATACCAAAACCAAGTTTAATACCAGCCGTCACCATGTTGTTTTTGTGAACATCCGTTCCTCCTCCATCCGCCTAACCCTTCCCGATACTCCGAGGTCCGCATAGCAGGTTGGTTTGGGAAGCGGGGTGAGAAGCGGAGGTGGTGGAGCGAACCAAACAATGAACGAATATGATATTTAATTAAGGTCACGAATACTGCTCTGAAATCTGACGGCCTTTATGCATATGGTTAAAGAAAACTGCAGATGGCAATGACGATACATGTCAACATGACACCAAAATAAATGAATTACGCACGCTGACATGGAGGGAACAAAACCTAATGAGCAAAGAGCAGCAAATAATCTTAGTGATTCAGAGGCCGGAAAAATGAATTTTGGAAAATGTGACTTTGTCTAAAGAAAGGGCTAGTAGCGCGCGAGATCAGTGATTTCACAACGAGTACACGTGATATTCACCTAGGAATGGTCTCTTGCATCAGTTATAGTGAGTAACGTTTTGAAAAAAAGCTACAAATTTTTGACGATGAGAATATTATCAACGCGCAGCCATAGGGTCACCAGACCTTCATGTGCTTAGAATTCACAAAAGCGCCGAAGATTCGTACTACTATCGAAGGTAGTACTAAAAGGTAATGCCAAACAGCGAACAGAATGGTAAGAAAGACTGTTTTGATGGGCACTGAATGCCCTTTTAACCTTGAATTTCGATAATCATTAAAATTTGACAGCTTTAGCACTCCATTCTCCGCGTCAGCAAACTAAATTTCGAATTCGTCTTTGCAACAACTAAACGAAACAAACGGTCCTTTACGAATCCTACAATCAAATAGTTATGAATTAATTATTTGAATTCAGCAACGAGTTATTCTTACGTGAATTGTAAACTCCACATCTCATATCTGGCTAGTTCGCTAAACGCAAACAAGTAAGTCGGACACCGTTAGTTATAGCGCAAAGCAATGCAAGTTACCTACGCGGTACGACATTGTCCATGCCGAAAATATGATTGCTCCAAATCTACAAGCCTATCCGCATCCCGTCAAATATTTTCAACAATATCTCCTCCACTTCCATTCATCGTAATGCTCCCAACCTGTGAAAACAGTCGCTCAACGGAGCCGAACGATTCGGAGCTTTCGTTGTAATTTTCTCAGTCGTATACTTTATGACCCCAGCTTAACAATAAATTTTTGCTCTGGAATTCACCAATTTCTTCGCTGGTTTTTTTGCGCAAACAGCTTTCACTGTTTGATAATGCTGTATTGCTACGGTATCAAACACTGTAATGAATAAATGCTGCGAAAGAAATGGGTCCGGGAGACTCCGCACACCATTGCGCGAAATTCTTTTTCAACTTTACATAGCATTTACGGACTGTTGGCTTTTGCAGAAAAGCACTACGCGGCTGTGGTAACCGTCCTTCTTCAATTCCCATTCGGAAAACCGCGATACTTTCAATATGTTTATCATAAGGACTTCTATCAAGAATAAATAATCTGCATCACCTAAAAGTGACTGTTTTGCTATATTATAAGTGCGCTATCGCATCGACGGCTGTGTTGAACGACTCCTGGAGCACATCGGAAAAGTTCACAGTCTCTGCGCATTTCGGCAAGTCGTTTCCATGGTGCTTCTATGAATAAGAGTGAATGCTGAGAAGGCGTTAGCTAAAAGTAGCACGGAATAATGAAGTATATTCTTCCTCAAGTTTGGCTGGATGAAGTCAAGAACGATTGATTGGCTGCAACTTTTTATCGTATTCTGCAAAGCCCGACACACTTTCGCAGGCCATAATGCAGACCTTGGCTGCGTCCTTTTCTAAAATGTACTAAGAAGCAACACGCCATTTGGCAGTAGCGCTTTTTTCAACTCTTATGCATTATCAGTGTTCAGCTGGTGCGGAAAACAGCTTCCAGACTTCTGGAGATGGGTAATTTTCCGATCCGTTCTCTTCGGGAGTTCATAAAGCGGTCTTCTCAAATGCTGCAAAGGAAAAGTACGAGAATTTTTTAGGTGAGGTCGTCTTTAGCACCAAGGAAATGCTCCCTGGTTTAGCAGTGAGTAGAGTCAGACACCATTAACTTCAGCTCCGGCATGGAAACGATCCGCGGACAGCTGTTTTTTCGGAACCTATTACTTTGTCATTCCTCTCGAAAAAATCCGCCTCGTCTCTCCATCAGATTCAAATTGGTCACCGTCATCTGAACCAGAAGATTTACTGTTATATTCGTCACATTTACTAGTTACTTCCATTACCTCTTCGCTTTTCGTACTTTGTTTTGAGAGCACCTTTCCAGATAATTCCAGTCCCCAGCGACGATTAGGACCAAAAACTGATTTTAGAAACCGCCTTTGTATTCCATGTAGGAGATGGTTGAATCCCTGAGAAAAGCGTTTCATACCAAAATTATTTGATTAGACTGAACCTGGTGACACCAATCGAATGGATATTAATAATTAACCAGGGCTATACACCCTAGCAATTTTGAAAAATCTCCGTTTATCCAAATTTTATAGGCACCTTGCTGGAGCCTTAAGCAACGGAACTGACCCACAAATACCGTTTCTAGTTATCCTCAATAAGCACTTTACTACAAGCACTGAAAATTTCAGGTGCTAGCCGGTTTCCTTCCAAAACTTCTCGGAATTTTGGATTCTTTTATGCGCACGCTAGTCATATTCTTAATTCTTTCTGGCCCTCCTGTCCTTTATCGAGCGGCTGCCGATAGACATTCCTGGAAAATTCTGAACTTTGCGGGCCATCCGTTTTTGTCCTCAGTCCAGGCATCATAAGATACTGCCAGTACACAACATGCGTAGTGAACAAAGTTTTGCAGCGCTTCCTTCAACAAAGATAGGATCAAAGACTTACGTTCAGTAAATTGTTGTTGGCCGAGCTTTTGCAGCTGGCAGCTGCAGTCGTTGGAGCGAATATCACAGCACGATAGAATATATGACGTGTAGATGCAGACGTATTTACGGCCGAGATGAAGACGACGGTCTCTTACGAGGCAGGATTCACCTCCGCTCCTCCGACCAGGCCACCCCGGTCCTTCTTTAGAATGCGAATGCCCGAGTTAGGCTTGGCTGCTCGGGCTGCATCTGTTGAGCCACCCCGCTCCGCTTTGATCCCTTTGTGGCCCCATCCTTTTTTGTTTTCGTTTTCTTCACGCGCCCTTTGCCATTTGGGAATGAATCGCTGTCCTGCGAATCAGCCGCGATTGAATTTGCAAACCGCAGCTGGCAATTTTTTGCCACTGAGTACATTCAATGAATCGTTACGAACAGATTCGCGAATCGCGACATCGTATATTTTTTCATAAGAATCCACCTTCAAGGTAGGAATACCGACTTCTTCGAACGTTTATTGTAACAAATAACTGCGCGAAGTTATTATGTGAATAAATACAATGAGTTCAATACGAAGTTATTAATTTCTCTCAGTTAAATCGCTTAGATGCTCTAGTAATCACCAAGCTGTTGCATTCGACTGCTGTGGAACAAAAAGGTATAAGTAAAATATGGAAAAGCTGCTCATAATCACACTTTTGCGAGCTCGTATTGAGGTCGGCTGTAGGTTTGGGTTTCTGCGACTGTTTCACCCATCCAAAAGTGCCTCCTTTCTTCAAGGCTGTTTTTAGGTTGTCATACATCCTATACTCATTTATGAGGTACAAGTGTAGAGGAGTACAATCCCTCAACCATGTTCCAATGGTGCAGTGCAATTCTACAGAATTTGCTATGAAAAAAATCTCATTATCCGACGATTATGCAGCGGTTAGCACATAGACGTTTGACCAAATTCTCACACGCGTCGTTCAATTATTAGGCGGCAGTCAGCATTCTTTTCTGCCGGAATGATCGGTGCGAGCATCGCTCCTTTGCTGCATTTGCGAGACATGCATGCATTGCCATGTCCGCTGCGTTCGTGATGCTTCTATTTCTTGAGATCGATTGTTCCGTTAGCTACTGCAAGATCCCTTTTGCCGACGTTCTTCAAAAGATCGGTTGCATGATTCAGCTAAGTTAGCTTTAAGTCTCGCACAATATATCTCCTCTTTCCCACGGTTTAATTTTTCTTAACCCTTACCACAGCCTCGGTCTGTCTTTAGCTGGTAGTTCCTCTATGTAAGTGCATCATCGTTTAGCAAATCCAATAATAGGGGCACACATTCGGATATAACTACAAGCTTCTTCCTTTGCCAGGTGCATGCTAGGGCTGCACCCACCGTGAGAAGCTTCGTGCGCGTGATTTGAAAGCAGCTTCATCTGGTTTACTCAAGCTCTTGCAAGGATCTCTTGCACAAGCTTTTCATCCCCACCTTGTCAACTCCTGAAACCCCCTTTTCAAGCAGTTTGGCGAATGCAAGGTTGTTTTCTTTGATTTTTTTTGAGTGCAGTGTCCAAATGAGTTTTGCGAAGTCTCTCCACCAGCCCTTCTTATCTCCTTCCTAGGCCTCCTCAATTCGGTCTCTAACCTCTCGCATCTGCGTCCCGACCTGTCAAGTACCTTTACTACAAATTTTCTTTTATTCACGTGCGCTTCAATCCATTTTAAGAAATTTGTTTTACAAAATTTCATTTGCAGAAATCGTCCTCTGGAAATTTTATTTCTGGAAGCACGTCAATCTTCCGCCCCCCTCCCACATTTCGCTATTTTGCCAACCGTTCTGCTGATTACTGAAGGAGCATAAAAACTGTTTATTCACTTGAAGTTGAGCTACGACTTTCAACATCCTAATGACGGTTCGAGTTTCGAGTGGGAGTGCATTGGCACTATCATGTAAAACTCGTTTAATGATAGAGCTATCAATTTCTGGAATCCACTTCCTTAATCAATTATGACTTCAAGGAATGTTTCCACTTTCAAACATAGACGCTAAGTTATCCTTGGTTTTCTCCCTAACGGGTAGTTAGTTATATTTGGCCTTGTCAGTCGCACTCTAGTTTCCCTTTCAAATCTGTTCTCATCGGTACTGTGTTCTCTGCTGATAACGTGTTCTCTTATCGTTTTTATTGCTTACGTAT
>JPKZ01002480.1:114225-125648 GCA_000803305.1 Toxocara canis
TGGGACATAACTTTTCGCATCATATGTGACATAGACCTTCATTTCTATTCCGCGAAGGAGTTTCCCGAATGTCGAACGTTAGAGAAATGAAATCATTTGGAAAGCATTTTAGCTCGTCCTGAACATCCTTGCGGAGCAGTCGAATTGAAACATTTGAAGTCGAAGAAGTTTAGGTTTCGCGCTCGCCATCGAAAAATTTACCTCAGAAATTTCCTGGAGATTCTGGGGTATGTGAAATGAGCGACCTATTTCCCTCAGAGACCTGCTTGACGTTTTGCACGAAATCAGTGTGCACAAAAGAGCATCGGATAAGCGGGAAGCTTTACGAAACGACCTCCAGAGCAGATAATATACTTTTCGGAACCCTTGACTACTCGACTACCCATCCATCATTCGGTTACCCACAGTTCAGTGATAGGTAGGCATAACAAAAAACTGATAGTTTCACAGCTGGCCGGCCGTCCGCACAGTTTTGCGAATATAAACGTTGCAGCAGAACAGGTGTAATTAGGACCCCCACTTGATGTTTCTGATCACATCAGCTGTTTCCTTTGTATTCCTCGTATATCCAAACCACACTGATCGCGATCGCGATAAGTTGTAATTTGTGGCGAAACTGTCCTCGTGGAGCCGAGTTGCTTCGATATTGAGTATAGCATGTGGGCCCAGAGATAGATTATATCTTACAAAGTTGGCAAATTATATCTTACAAAGTTGGCAACTCTTGCTTATAGTTATAATTTGATAGGTCGAGTTGAAACTGCCGGAAGTAGGGTCAGAGACTTACAGGCATGCCTAAACAGGTATACGCACCTGTTTTTGCCCGTACGTTCAGTTCAATTCAATTCAGTATGTACGGCACTGCTATAATGATCTTATGGTTCCACTTCATCGGAAAATTGATAATAAAATGGAACCTTTAGTAGTATAAAAGTTTGGAGGCTGTAAATTTGTCAATGCGTATAAAAGTTGATTTTTTGAAGAAAATAACTGTGCTTGAAGATTACTGACGATAATAAAATGGAACCATTAGTAGTATAAAAGTTTGGAGACTGTAAATTTGTCAATGCGTATAAAAGTTGATTTTTTGAAAAAAATAACTGTGCTTGAAGAATGCTGACTTCGAATCGAACATTACAGCAAACGGTTGCGTGCGATCCGCCAATGTAAGATTGTTTTATGAGAAGTCGCATATCATTATTTTGGTACAGAAAAAAGGTGAAGCACATGTATATTATAGCATCAAAAAGGTTGAATTCGATGCATTGTTAGTCATTTCCTTTATTCTCCCCCATTTTTTTCATTCCCTTAATTTTTCATCCAGCAAATCTTTCGAGACGAATTCCACGTTGAAGGCAAATCGCGAACGTTCGTCTATCCTAGAGACGCGAATTTGTTGGCTCGTTAATTGCCGTATTAAACCAGCGAGTTCATAAAATGGGATGCGACACTATTCATCGAATTTTCGGTTCGTTGATCAAGAAATCTTAAGGACAAAATTTGAAGAATATGTCCGCTGTTGTCGTTTTGTCTCTTCCGTCGTTCCTTTTTGCGAATGGTCATTCGCCTTTATGATGCAACTGCGAGAGGAGCTCGCATTTATGTCGCTGAAGGAGACTGACAACGAGACATGGTCGTATTTCAGTGGTAATCATTGGTCGACTATGCTCGGTTCAAAAGAAATGCGGAATATACACCGTAGGCTACCAATCGGCAGACGTTCCTCACTGAACTTGGTAACCGTCCAAGGTTTATATTTCTGTAGCCAGCTCAATGCTTCTTTCTATAAGAGCACCTAGGATTACCAAAAAGGGTAGCTGAATGGTCGACGTTGTCCAGAGAGTCATTGGTGGAAAAAATCTGGGATTTTAATTCTAGAAAATTTTAATTCGTTCCAGCAAAAAAAAGACTCAACATTCGCTGAAACGTTAAAAATTTTCTTCCTATCAAAACGCTAAATCATTTCTTTCGATATGCGAATGCGCCCCTCTATCGACGGCCATAGCATGTAACCCTACGCAGTGGAAAACATTCCTTGCTCTTTATTCGTTGTTATTCACAAGAACGTTTCCAAACGTCATAATCTGTTTAATCTATTGCTTATTAGTCAATAAGTATCTACTAAGTGTGCATACCTTAATCAGGCACCGCTTCTGTAATGCAGCTTCGTTCGTTATATTCACAACAGAGTTAACGTAGGTATGCATTACGTAAACCAAAAAAAAACGGCAATTGGATGGTAAGACGTAGAAGAAAACGTCACCACCTATTATATGTAATATTAGTACCCTTCTAGCAATACAAAAAGTCTTCGAATTTAAATATATTCAAAATCTGGCAGCATAGTTCAACTAAGCATCTGGGACGGAAACTTAGAAGAAGCATGCTTCTGCTATAGGCTATATGGTATGTTTGTAGTGCTACGTAGAAGGATACATGCTGCGATGCTTTTTCAAATGGAACACAAGACAACAACACTGTACGACTAGAATGAAGAGAATATCTCGCAACTGGCTTACTGACCAATCCGAATGCATCGCTGATGTGTCTCTGGAACAGGTGAAAGGTTTCGACGAATAGAACAAAAATCAAATTTGTTTTCAGTACCACCGTCCAAGTTGTTCTCGAGACCGGATTCTTGATTTTGATACCAGAAGGCTCCTTGTTTTCGAGACAAGAATCTATCTTGTAGTTTTGACCAGAATGCACGTTCTTCTCCAAACCAGAGTCCATCATGTTCGGTCAAAAAATAATCTCCAAATTGCGTAAACTTCTCCTGTTTGAAAATCTTTGTCGGAACCTTTCTGCATAGTTTACCGATATAAATGCTCACCTATCATTTTCTTGAAGTAGATCGATCACAAGTGGAATATATACATGAGAGATTTTGTGAATTTTTGAATAAGGAAATGCCCTTCGGTACGGATCACGCAAATTCCCTAAATATGCCCTTTTGCTTCCTGCGCAATTCAAACTGAAATTTTCCATTATTTATGTGATGGATGTGATATTTTTACGCATATGAAATGAGCGCGCAACGAAACATACCATTGATGTGATGCTTGAACAGTGCTTTCAATTCAACGATTTGTTGATCGGCGATTACGTTTTTCTGGTTCTATTATTGGTCCATGTTGGAACGTTTTTTGACCGATTGCTGTTCTGCTTATTTGGAGCATTGCCATGTCTCGGGGATCCTAGAGTGGGTTCTCAGTAGTTCGTAAGGTTACGCGTGGCTCGACTATGAGATAATCTGTTGGTGTTTTCTGAAAACCGACGTTTCCCATTTCCTTTTTCCTCCTCTATTCAATCGACATTCTTAAGGCTGTGGTAGAGTCACGTTTTTTAAAGCTTTCCTGAAGTCCTCTAATACCAAAAGTTCGGTCATTTCGGAAAAAAGGGCTCGATCTGCATCATAAATGCGAGTGCGCTTGACGGCTGGTGAATTTGCTAATGCGGTCATCGACCGAAAGTACGTTCGTTTTGCTTTGCGCACGAACTCACCGTTCTAACGAACTGGACCTTCGAAAGTGCCCCACCTCACCCTGCTCGCCACTGTCTCGCTCGCACTGCTCCGTCCGTCAGCCGGAGAAGCGAACTACCGCGACCACACGGTCAAATCCTACAGGAATATGTAGAAGCACTCCTTATATAGCCAGTGTTGAGTGGATCTGATAGGTGGGCGGATAGAAGACTCAGAAAACTGAGGAGGGAGAGAAGGCTAAAGAAGTAGTTGTGCCCGCGTAGTGGTGATGAAACAATTGTGAAATACCAATAGATGGCAAAGTACAAATCAACGGCAAAATGCATACTTGCCCAACATGAAGTCATGCGGTCTAGGGAAGTGGAGTGAGAACGTATATCGTTCTATGTCGCTCATTCCATTTGTTATTTGATACCACTGTGCTGGTTTCAGTGCAACGCGACCGTGAACTATGTCTACATGAAAGACGGAAAGGATCTGATCGTGCGACTGTCCGGTAAAACCGGTGGTCAATATTTCTCAAACAATCAACTATTGTGGAACCGAGAAAGTCCTAACGAGTTGCCGTGCATCAAAAGAGAAGGCGAACCAGCAAGGGAGCTAGACAGCCATTTGCTGATGTCGTGGAGTGGTGATGATATTGTTACACGGTGTGTTGAATCGTTTTCTCCTTTCTACGGTTGAAGAGTTGCAGTAGTATAGCAGGGATGGGGTAGCAGTATCGCCCGCTTGCGAGTTGCGTGATTTTATTGCACTGGTTGCGTGCTGTTTGGGAAGCGTTGCCTCATTACATTGCTGTGCATCCGTTTCTTCCTTTTTTCTCGTAACATACTTATTCGTTGCTGTTAGCTTTTTCCTGTCGTCCACCCCCAACGTTTTTAACTATCTGCTGTAAGCGAATCGGTGTGTTTGTTTAAGTCGTTTTTCACATATAACGTTGTTTCAATATCCCTAATTATAGAACGGACAATACTTTCATCTGTGACCATTCTGTGCTCGCGGTCGTTTGCTTTGATGTAGGTTGACCTCTCCGTACGAGTCCCACTCCTGAGCGCATTATGAGCGTCCTTGTTCAGTGTATTGCACCATCGGTTCAGTGCAGTGTGCTTGCTGTCCTCCCAAAGAGTGTTTCTGGTTGAGGATTTTCGAAACGGTAAATCCGGAAGCCTATCTTTTGTCTCAAAGCTAGCTGCATAATCTGCCTATTTTTTCTGCCTTAACACTTCTCGGTCAGCACCCTCAAACCTCATAACCCAGTGGATTTTTGCGGAGATTAACGGTGGTGAGGCGGTGTCGGTGTTTTGTGTATTCCAAAATCGATGAATGTTCGTGTTGATGCCCTCATGTGCTTTTATGTTACTGTTAGACTAACACGGTTTCATATAGCGTTGTCGATATGACTGTAGCGTAGAAGAGTTCTGCTTTTCAACTGATTTTGAGCAACCGTTCAGCAGGATCGCAATCAGTCTGTGAAAGTCGACCAGTCCTGTTTTTCTTCCTCTGCTATCTCTGCTGTCCAAACTCCAATAAGATCGAACTGGTGGCGGGGCATGCGTCGCTCACAACTTTCTCATTGTCATTCACAACTTTACTGACGCTAGAAATAGTTTCCCTCCCACCTTTTTCGGCGATTCGTCTCGCTTTCAGTGTTCCTTGATCCTCTCTAACGCTGACGCCGTTTTTCGCCGAGGTAGTTTCCCTTCGAAGCAGTAGAACAAATATTTCTGCTTGTTCCGATATGCTACCGTGTGCATTTTCTTCTTCCTTGAAGATGGAAAGTAACTCTCCAGTTTCAAAGAGCGGCAATAAATCGGGCCATTTTAGGAAAAAAAAGGTGCCGCTCAAATGAAGTAGGTCATGGTTCAAGGAGGATGTACACGTAACATCAGGTTGCCTGGGGGTGGGGGTCATTCATAAAGGAAATGAGGAGTCCTGATATAGTAATCCTCAGAAGGCGCCGATTAAAATTTTCTATATCGTAATTGATGGGAACACTAGGAAGTTCTTGCATTATTCGAAAGACTTCTATATTTCTTTGGGAAAATACAAATTCGTGATTAAAAGATTCAAAATCTCTTCTCACGACTGGACGAAGTTCGAAGGAACTGCGAGAAATACAAAATGCCGTTGTGTTGAGGACAAAAACCACTTGTGAATTGTCGTAGATGATTGAGGGAGACAAGCGGCAGATGAGATGGAGCTTAGGAGTTTAAATATAATTTATTTGTAAAGGAGTTCACAATAATTCACTTCCGTCCAATCAATAATAAACAATCCATCCAAACATTAATGACAACATCGCAGTCTCCCTTTCGTCTATTAGTCGGGCGGGCAATCTGCAGCTTCCGAATTTTGAAAGAAGCAGTTCGCAAGAAAAAATAATCACCATTGGGAGTTTGACACAACGGCTATAAACTTTGCTTGGAATCCGAAGTGTACACTATCTGTTTTCCCAGCGTGCAATAGGTTCGATGCATAACTGTCTCTGCGAGTCGCACAGGGAATCCTCCTTTGAATATTTGTCGTTCCAATGACTCTGTATCAAAATCGCCCATCAATTTCGAGCAAACCTTGAACCGTTACTGCTCTTCAGTCCGCCCAGCTGTACACAGAGGCTTTCGTTGAGCAGTAACTGATAACGCGGACGTATACAAAACTGTTCCAGTGGATGGGTCCAAAACTTTTCGGCAAGCTCCTAAGAATTTAGTAAGTACCAAAATTTCTGCCATGACACCTGTAGGTCGTCACAAAGCCAACCAAAAAAATTGACCTTCATATGCTATTTTCAATTCACTATTGTATTTATCGGGTCATGCACCGGTGGAGTTCCAATCGGATAGGTGTGCTGGGTAGGTACCGATAAATTCAAGTCTTTATTCACACGAATAAAGAAAATCGCATATAGCAGTAAAGAAATGCAATGAAACGACACTGACATAAGGGTATTTCATATAACATAGTTTTACATGAACTACGCATAGTTCCATTAAAAGGAACGAAACCAATCCGTAACTGGAGGTAAATTATTTGGGACTCAGAGGTAAGAATATGAATGAATTATAAAGGGGAGGAGAAGGATGTAAGTGGTGTTCAACTTAAAAAATCATACAGAATGAAATATCGAAGCACATCGAATGAATGCAGACGAGTTTCAAATATCGAAGCACTTTGCGTCTCAACTATGTTCTGAGGAAGACTTCCAAATACTCTGAACTGAAACCTGTAAAAGAAGCTTTTGATATAGCACGCTTTGCTTCCCAGTGCATATCTGTGTTTTTTCGCTCACGCTCCTCTGAGGGCAAAAAAGTTTCAAACTGAACATCTGAAAAGCATCTCACGATTTTATAGCATACAATAAGATCCAATTTCGCCCCATAATGCTCTAAGTCTCGAGATCGAAAATCTTTAGCCGAGTTTGATAATCAGGTGAGAACAGTCCAAGCAATAGCTTACGAAAGGCAACGCAAGTGAAGTATTCTTGAACGCTCTCTAAAATCTTTCGTTAGGCAGACGTTGATATCCATCTGCCTAACTGCAGTTTGCTATGAAGCTGCATAAAAATTGTCATTGGTTTCATCGACATTTGAAAGCATGACCTCTTACATAAGCATACCCTTTCGGTCTCTTCCCAAATTCCGCTTAAAATGAGGATTTCATTCAGAATGAGAAGCGTTGAGAACTTCAAGAATGCCGCAGGTTGTTCCGATGTCCTACCTCCCGCAGAACAGATTCGTCCTCCTGAAGGTAGTCCTAACTCTTCATTTATGCATACCTCACGAACCGATGATCATTTTAAACGTCCCAACTACTGGCACATTGAGGTTCAGAAGCGCGTGTTTTTGACGCCGCAGAAGAGGCGTATGTTGCATTCCTGTGGCTAATTTTAGCGACATTATTACCAGTGGACTGTTGAAAGAAAGCGGATGTCCGGAGAAAAGCAGAAATACGCCTGTCGATGAAGTTTACATAGTGAGAGCAACGCGGGATTCGGTCTGTCAGTTGCAGTCGAACCTCTTGCTGTTTTCATTTGCTGAACTCCACCGATAACCACATACGCATCTTTTCCTGATTGTTTCATCTGATTGTGCGATCTGCTACAAGCGCATTAGCTTTAATTTACATCATCCAGTGGCAACCCTACAGAACGCATTACTTAAAAGACTTCCGTAGATTCGAGAAACTTCCCAGCGAAGATTCGTACTTTACACGAGCAAGTACTGCATGCTCTGCCTTGTGTGTTCCGGTGTGTTCCTGCTGACATCTGTTTTCGAATGCCTTTAAATACATCAACTATTTCGCTAATCACGACCTATCCGCACTTCCTCGGATGAAAAACAGTGGCTGCAAATGCACTCCACCCGCTTACGGCACTGATCGTGCAAAACGCTCGTCCAGTGCTGAACGTCACACGCTGAAGCAGTTTGATCAACTGGGCACGTTTCCCACTTTGAAACATTTCTGTCTGTGTGGACAGTTGAAAACTTCTTCCGCTCTTCGCTAGACGAAAAGAAAGAACATCGCAGTAACGGTCAACGGAAGCAAAAATGGATGACGATAAACTGTCTGCAAATTGATTCCACACGAACAGTTAACATGAAAAAGCATACACGCTAAAATGTAATCATCAATGAAAGTGCCAGTACCTACTTCTGTCCTGCCCATCGACTGTCCACGGACCACAACAACACCGCTTCCCGCTATTTCTGTGAATAAATTATTACCCCGGTTGCTTCTGCAAAAGACCCGTAAACATACAGACTAGAGTTAATTCTCAGCTCGAACTCGTCAAACATTAGCCGGCTCAACTCAACCGCACGCATCGACATACCAAAAAAATTTTTAAGAAGAGGTTACAACCGCTCATTCGAAGGTAGCTGATAAATGATAACAACCGCACATTTGAAGAGAACTGATGAATGATAACCGCCGCCAACAGATGAATCAGCCGGTCACGGCGCGTAAACCCAATACTAGTGAACGGGATTTCGCCCTGCGCAACTTGAAAACGAGAGCCACCAACAAATCCAAACACTGTTTACTACTGTAACGGTAACGTTCAAATACACGCAACAACATTAATCTTCCACCGTTATCGAATGTTAACTCCGACGACGCACCGTAACACAAACTCACGGAACATCCACAACGAGGAACTGCGTATGAAATTTGAACGATTGGAAATTATGCGAATGGGTTAAAAAAGAAACTAAAATTTTTGAATGGCTTTGGGTGGCGACATAACAAAGTTAGTGCACAACTATTTAACAACCAAAAACGAGAAAGAGCATAACACAACGATAACAACGCACAATACCTGCTACTAGAAACGATAAGTCAACAACTAGCCGGCAGTCTGTTCGAACAAAAACGTCGCAGTTACCATTCTGGCTCGAACAAACGCTCTCCCCTAAATAGTGTTCATTTCGGATTACTCTCATTTCTCGAAACAGGCGAACTCCACAGTGTCGACGAATTTATACAGCATGCTGAGCACTGCGCATGCAACTAATACATTCCTGCCTGCAACTGAAATATTGAGTGCAATACTGCAAATTAATATACCAGCTCGTTGGCAAAAGAAAAAAAATTGCGACTGAAACAGCCCCTTTGTCTTCACATATAAATTCACGCGTCTTTCAATATCCACCAACAACACGCTAAACACGAAGTGTACATCTAAAATTGCAATGTCCAAAGAAGCAATACTGCTTTTAGTGTGGGGAAAATATTAAAAACAATCGAGTGAAAACCTTACCTCAACGGGATACTTACTGGCTACCACACGTGTCACAAACTCGCGATCGTGATACCGTATATCAATTTCTCAATATCAAATTCGAATAAAGGCCGAATGCGAAGAATTCAGATAAAAATTTAGCGTTAAACGCAAAAAAAAAAAGTTAATTGGAATACACGCACTATCGAATTATATGTGACTCACATAGCACACGCGAGAACGCAATACACGCACGGCAACAAGCTATAGCCCAGTGACACATAAAGTACGCTCTCGTTCTAAAGTTCTAAAATGACGCTCGAGCTCTTTCCCAATCACTTTCAAACTGCTTCCCACCTCACATGCCTAATTTACCAGATATACGAAACTCCACTCTGGAATTCTTAGAAAATCTAACGCGAGTCACCAAAGCCGTAAGATTCTGTGATCCTCACCTCGATAAATAGAGGAAGGAAGGGTCTCTTCATGCTGCTCTTCACATTATCCTGTATGGCATTAAAACGTTTCAACATTTGCTGACGTGAATCGCAGTTACAGACGTATACTTTCGACTAACAAACAACTAACGAATGTGCAATCATATACCCTGTAGTTACAGACTAAATTAACATTCACTAACTAGGACACTCCACCAAATTGCAACACAAGACGCCTTCACAGAACATAAGCACATACGATACTTTCTAATGACTTCAACTCGTTTAACTGCAGACTCAAGGATGGGATAGTTCGTTGGACAGAAACCAAACTGCAAAACTAAAGTGTGTAACGTTCCGTAAATCGTATTTGTTCGTAACGCAGTGCTTAAAGCTATATATAACAGATTTAGTAACTGATACATCTTCGTTTAAAAAGCAACTGAAACAATCAGCTCGAGTATCAACCGCGTTTGAACAAAACGCTGTATGAGAACTTCCGACCTACCCTATTATATAAACGAACGCACATCTTACCCTCCTCACATGCCTAGGGCCTCATCGCTCTACCGTCACACCTCAGATACATTCCACACTCCAATCCTTTCTCAATTGATCGGCTATCCCTCCATCCTATGGAAATCGCCAGCAATAAACATTCGCAAAAACATAACTGACTGACAAAATTGACGCATTACTCCTGCACAATTAAGGGTGGTAAGAAATAATGAGCAAGCACCAATAACATTCAAATGAAATATGTCTCAACCAAATGTAAACGAAATGAATGCGAATATACAGAACAACTGTGGTAGGCTGCACTACGTTTATCGATATGCTATTGCTGGAAAACGGTATTTTATGCCTAATTACTCGGCAGCGACCTTAGGCAATACAGTGACCCAGTCCATATATCAATTAGCAGAAGTGAATAAATTATAGAACCGATAAGATTAACCAGAATTTATGTGCTTAGCAAAAAAAAAGACGAGCTCTTTATGCTCTGCAGATGCATCGCACCACTACTTCGAGAAAGCATTTGTGTACATAATGTGACCCGGATGACTGGGCATTAAAATGTGTGTGCCTCAACTGAGAAGTGTTTAAATTTTGGCCGGTATACTGCGAGCTTAATTCACACAAAATAATTCACAAATTCACATCGTTCATTTAACTGAAACCACAAATTCACATTGTTCAATTAACAAAACGCTGTCTGAGAACTTTCGACCTACCCTATTATGTAAACGAACGCACATCTCACCCTCCTCACATACCTAGAGCCTCATCGCTCCACTGTCACACCTCAAAAACATTTCACACTTCAATCCTTCCGCAACTGATCAGCTATCCCTCCATCCTATGGAAAATGCCAGCAATAAACATTGGCAAAATCATACTCGGCATCGTCCTTAGACGATGTAGGACATTAATAGCTATCAATAGCAATGAAATGGGGTATTAATAACTGCAGCACCGAAGGAGGCAATTTATGTGAAAAATAATTCACATAAAATTCACAACATGCAATTTAATGTTCAAAAATATCCTCAGTTACTTGCACTTCCCTCTCAAATTAGTTGAAATCACCTCTAATACTAAAGCACTCCCTCGAATCAGTTTGGTGATTTAAAAGAAACCAAACAGCTCAATCAAAAACTGTAGTACAGAACTGAACAATGGGAAGAAAGTTAAGGATTAGAAAAAGCACACTTCTTCGTAAATTTGTAAACATTGCAGAAAAGTATTCCAAATTTCCAAAAAATATTAGTAAATAAACGGGAAA
>JPKZ01002480.1:143210-163364 GCA_000803305.1 Toxocara canis
GGGGGGAAGAGGTGGGGATGGGATGGAATGGGATGGGAGAGAGGATGAGGGTACGGGAGGGGAAGGAGAGGTCCAGATGCATCACTCTCAACGCCCCTGTCGAAATAGGCTACCTGCACCCACAGCCCATGGCTCAGAATGATGAGACATCTGCCATAACCTTTCACAAATAACGATATTTTCTGCCATAACCTTTCACAAATAACGATATTTTCTAACTCTTTTTTGCTAGTGTGTGTGTGACCCTTGGCAGTGGAAAGCATATATCCTTTCCCGTAATTACGACCTCCAGATGAAAAATTTCGTGGAAAACGAGAACAAAGAGCACCGTAGCGAAGTGGTGAGATAGGTACCTCGCACTGTGTGTGGAAATCGAGGCCCTCCATTTGTTGGTCGTAAGTCGCCAGCGCCTTCTGAAATTCGTCACACATTGCGCTGCGTCGTAACCTAGAAAAACATGACATAAATAACGGGCGATCAACACTGAAAGCTCAACTCACAAAGGCAGACCGCATCACTATTCACATGCATATTCGCTGCTCACGCCTTTGCATCGCTATTTCAACCGCTGCTTCAAGAAGTAAAATCGACAGTGTGAAATCAACGGTGGCAGCAACGCAATTCGAACAAGGTACTCATTACCTGGATGCAGTTCAACAGGTCGAGGAGAAAGAAATTCGCGAAAGGTCTGTCGTTCTTGTGGGAGTGAATGAAGTTACTGATGTCGCTCCCAGAGAAAGGAATAACTTCCACTGTGGAACGGTCCTAGATATCCTTGATGCAATCAATTCCGATTCCGCTCCTCACCAAATCTTCAGAATGGGATCGCAGCAAGAGTGCAGAAAGAGACCAATTAAAGTTATCTTTGGCAATTCGCATGACGCGAAGCAGGTTCTTCGCAACGCACGCAGCCTGAAAGGAACGAGATTCCAACATGTTTTCATCCGCCCATCCTTAACGGCTGAAGAGAGAAAAAAACAATGGGAGGAACGCCAGAAGCGTAGGTAAAATCAGCAAGCCGTCACTCCGCTGATTATAAGAGGCGGACAGTTAGTACGTCACTGAAGCCGACAGAAAAAATGGAGAACATGTGAAAATTCTTCACGGTCAGGGCCCTCCCAATATCCAGGCCCTCGAAACCCACGGCTGACAGTCTTCTCGAACAACGCAAATCAAGACAACATGAGCAACTTTCGTTCACCTACCGGTCGCATCAACTCGGTTAAACAAGTATCATCTTTTAATTGTGTATTCTATAATTGTCGCTCTGTTTTGAACAAGCTTCCGGTGTTAGAATCTCTTCAGCGCTTTGACGCTCCAGACATTATAGGTCTTTGCGAAACATGGCTATCAGATAAAATACCCGATTCACTGTTATCACTGAACTCTAAATATAATGTTCTTCGTTCGGACAGGTCTTGCAGTATGAAAGGGGGTGGTGTCGCCATTCTGGCGAAAAGGCATCTTTCATTTGAAGGAACTGAAACGTTGGCGCTGAACTCCGGATGTGAGCTTGTGAGTGCTGATTTTTCGTGTGCAAATGCTTATCATTTTCGTTTTATAGTGGCATATCGTAGACCAGAATGTAGTGTTCAGGAAACTAGGGAGTTTTTCGACTGCTTAACTAACTGGTGCTGCGTTGTCCATACCACAATCATTGTTGGTGACTTCAACATCCCCCTTTCCCGAACTAGGAGTTATAATGTCGATATGTTGACCGACTCGACTTTCTTATGTGGTCTTGTTAGCCTGATTGATGAGCCTACCCGCGAAAACAGTTTGCTGGATTTGTTACTCAGCACAGACGCTGCTTTGCTTTACAATCCTCGTGTAACCCCGAACTTTGGAACGAGTGATCACTGTGGTATTAGCTTTGAAGTTACTGGGTCCTCTCGATCAGTTGTAGCAGACCTCCATCGTAACTACAATCATTGTGATTGGGCACAGATCAATGATTATTTGTTGGGATACGACTGGGATTTTGAGTTTGGTTCATGTTGCAGCTTAGAAGATATGTATGCTGTATTTTTAGACTTGTTGAATCGTGTTATTGATAGATTTGTCCCTCTACGGAAAAATAAGGCGCTTACTGCCCAAATGCCTTCTTATCTTCAGCGAATAGCTTCGAAACGATATTTCCTGTGGAAGGATAGGCGAAAAGCGCATAAAATGACCGCATTTCGAAAATGCTCCAAAGATTACCGCAAGGCATGCAAAAAGTGGGCGAGGAATCGTGAAAAACGCCTTATTTTTTCTAAAAACCGTGATGCGTTCTTTAAATACACGAACAACAAAATCAGGTCACATCACTGTATTGGATCCATCACTACTGACGACGGTCGTCACCTCTCTGATGATTATGCAAAGTCGGAACAATTCGCCTCATTCTTCGAGCAGGTTTTTAAAACAGATAACGGCATTCTTCCGTCCTTCCACGTGAATATGCAGCATCATCTGGGTGCCATCAGCATAGATTCAGACATAGTCAGAGAGGCTATTTCTGAGCTTAATGATAAGGTATCGCTAACACCAGAGGGTATACCTTCGCGATTTATCAAGAAAACTGCGACAGGCCTTTGTTACCCCTTATGTATTCTATTCAAACATAGTATTGCACTGGGCATCGTTCCGAATGCTTGGAAAACTGCGATAGTAATACCGTTACCGAAAAAGCCCCCCCTAAACCGCGTTTCCAACTACCGTCCCATTAGTCTTACCTCATCATTTTGCAAGGTGCTTGAAATTGTTTTAAGAAAATCAATACTGAGTCACCTTAGTCTGTCTAACATTATCAGCGATAACCAGCATGGTTTTCTGAAAGGAAAATCTACGCTCACGCAGCTGTTAACATCCTGCTGCGACTGGTATGCTGGTCTCAATAACGGTTTCCAAACAGATGTGGTCTATATTGACTTCGCCAAGGCGTTTGACTCGGTGACCCATCCAAAGCTACTGCTGAAGTTGAAGGCCTATGGAATAGGTGGCAGTGTCCTAACTTGGTTAAAAAACTTTTTATGTGGACGCAGTTTTAGAGTGAAAGTCGGGAATGCCTTGTCTTCTTCTCATTTTGTGCTCAGTGGGGTGCCTCAAGGTAGCATTCTAGGGCCTCTATTATTTTTGCTTTATGTCAATGATCTTCCAAAGAGCTTGCTAAGTTGCTGTAAGCTCTATGCTGATGATGTGAAGATATACAGACCTATTACAGATCCCCAGTTCGATTACAATGTGCTACGTCAGGACATGATTTCACTGGAACAGTGGTCACAGCTATGGCAACTTGATATATCCCCTGAGAAATGTTTTGTCCTGCATTTAAATTTCTCGACTGAATGCCCTCTACATTTATGCGGTTTCGATCTTCCTGCAAAGGAAGTGATGAAGGATCTAGGTGTTTATGTGAGTTCCGACCTCAATTGGCATAATCACTGTGTTGAAGTTTCGCGGAGAGCTGCTCAAGTAGCGAACTACATTCTGCGCGCTGTGCAATACAGTAGCGTTGAAAGTTATCGGAAAGCCTTCGTTGCTTACTGTCGCCCCATCTTCTGACATTATAGGTCTTTGCGAAACATAACTATCAGATAAAATACCCGATTCACTGATATCACTGAACTCTAAATACAATGTTCTTCGTTCGGACAGGTCTTGCAGTATGAAAGGGAGTGGTGTCGCTATCCTAGCAAAAAGGCATCTTTCATTTGAAGGAACTGAAACGTCGGCGCTGAACTCCGGATGTGAGCTTGTGAGTGCTGATTTTTCGTGTGCAAATGCTTATCACTTTCGCTTTACAGTGGCATATCGTATAATAGAAAGCAGTGTTCAGGAAACTAGGGAATTTTTCGACTGCTTAACTAACTGGTGCCGCGTTGTCCATACCACAATCATTGTTGTGGTATGGAAAACGATGTTGACTTCAACATACTTCAACGTCCCACTTTCCCGAACTAGGAGCTATAATGTGGATATGCTGACCGATTTTCTTGCAGAATGTGGTCTTGTTAGTCTGATTCATCAGCCTACCCGCGAAAACAGCTTGCTGGATTTGTTACTCAGCAGAGATGCTGCTTTAATAAGCAAACCTCGCGTAACTCGCGTATGTATGCTGTATTTTTAGACTTGTTGAATCGTGTTATTGATAGATTCGTCCCCCGACGGAAAAATAAGGCGCTTACTGCCTGAATGCCTTCTTATCTTCAGCGAATAGCTTCGAAGCTATGCTTCCTGTGGAAAGATAGGCGAAAAGCGCCTAAAATGACCGCATTCCGAAAATGCTCCAAAGATTACCGCAAGGAATCGTGGAAAATGCCTCATTTTTTCTAATAAGATGCGTTCTTTAAATACATGAACAATAAAATCAGATCACGTTACTGCATTGGATCCATCACTACTGACGACGGTCATCCCCTCTGATGATTATGCAAAGTCAGAACCATTCGCCTCATTCTTCGAGGTTTTTAAAACGGATAAAGGTTTTCTACCGCCCTTCCACGTGAATATTCGGCATCATCTGGGTGCCATCAGCATAGATTCAGACATAGTCAGAGAGGCTATTTCTGAGCTTAGTGATAAGGTATCACTAATACCAGAGGGTATACCTTCGCGATTTATCAAGAAAACTGCGACAGGCCTTTGTTACCCCTTATGTATTCGATTCAAACACAGTATTGCACTGGCTATCGTTCCGTATGCTTGGAAAACTGCAATAGTAATACCATTACCGAAAAAGCCCCTCCCCCCCTAAACCGTTTCCAACTACCGTCCCATTAGTCTCACCTCATCATTTTGCAAGGTGCTTGAAATTGTTCTAAGAAAACCAGTACTGAGTTACCTTAGCCTTTCTGACATTATCAGCCATAACCAGCATGGATTTCTGAAAGGAAGATCTACGCTCACACAGCTCTTGACATCCTGCTGCGACTGGTATGCTGGTCTCAATAACAGTTTCCAATCTATACTGACTTCGCCAAGGCGTTTGACTCGGTGACCCATCCACTGCTGAAGTTGAAGGCCTATGGAATAGGTGGCAGCGTCCTAACTTGGTTAAAAAAACTTTTTATGTGGACGCAGTTTTAGAGTGAAAGTCGGGAACGCCTTGTCTTCTTCTCACTTTGTGCTCAGTGGGGTGCCTCAAGGTAGCATTCTAGGGCCTCTATTATTTTTGCTTTATGTCAATGACTTCCAAAGAGCTTGCCTTAGAATATTGTACTCAGGTTTGATCCTCGTCTGTGATAAACGATATCGAGATGATTGAAAGAGTCCAACGACGCTTTACTAGGATTGGCTTTTAGGAATGCTTTTCGTGGACCGTTCCAGCCCAATTATGAGCAGACCGCATTTTTGATTTGAAACCTTTATGGCATCGAAGAACTCAGTTCGATCTACATTTATATTTTAAGATTGTTAAAGGTTTTTCAGGAATTCCGTTCAAGAGCATGTTTTCTCTCATAAAGTTTGCATCACGCTCGAGGTTTCACCCTCTGCAAATCGAAAGGAAGACAACGAGTCGAACTGATGTGCTCAACTCTTTTGCTTTTCTTGTTCTACCTATCTGGAACTCCTTGCCATGTGAAGTCGTTATCGCTGGTCATTTGTCTTGTTTTAGGCGACGCTTGGAGCAGTGTGATCTATCGACAATACCCTCTGCCTGCTGGCTGTAATTCATTATCGAATGTTATTATGCATTCCTACATGTCCACTGCTTATGATCTCTTGTTTTTTTTTTTCTTACTCTCATCAATGTCTATGGGTATTTAAACGCATGGTTAATTGCAGTGTTTATACTTATGAATATATTGTGGCTTTCGTGTATACTTTTTTTCTGGATGCGTTGTTACATGCTTATTGCAAATAAAGATTCTCTATAAATAAAGATTCTCTCTCTCTCAAGCGCAGAAAACTGAGGAAAATGCAGACGTTTTATGCGAATCCCACGCATCAGCATTCTGCACTGCCTTGTCATGCGCTACTATCTTGAGAGGGTCTTGATAGTCCCACCGTGCCAAGGACAGTGTCACAGATTGCTATTCGAAAGAGCGCACATAAAAAACCGCATGACGACTGGGGGGAGGTTGGCAGACACAACAGCTAACCAACATACGAGATGATGCATGTATTAATCCTCATCTTTACACAGCGGTACGCTGAGCACGCTGAACAACGGTCTGAGGCAACAAAAGGAGCCCCGGTGACTTAGATTCCTAATGAATGGAAAACATAAATGTCGCATCTCTTAAGCGAACTGCAAGAAACATGGACACGCAAAACGACCACTGCAGTAAATGACTGACAACTGGCTGTGTAAACCGACTGACTGGCTCGCTTACCTCACACCGCAGCACGTGGATCACGACCCTACGACCCTATCTTTTGTGAAACAAACTAGGAATGTCCCCGACTCTCTAGCACTGCTCACATACTTCAAGAGAAGTGTATGGTGCACACGGCCGCCCCCTAACCTACGGTCCCCACCAAAGCGTAACTATTATCTTCCCCCAGATGTTACACAAACCTACCGACGATTCCAAAAGCCGTTCAGCGGCGCTCATATCATCATAAATGGATGAACAGAAATCGATTAATTCCTTGGCACTATTCCAAGCCTTCTACCGCAATGATTGAGTGCTGAAAGTTCGTTTGCAACAACAACAGCTCCAAACCTATTTTTAATGAAAATAACCCGGGATAAAATCTGTTACTTTTGTGCAGGACGAAGTTATGATGAGTTCAGGGAAGCTTCTATAGCGGGAATACAGCTGTTTTCTACCCGCGCGTGCAGGGCGGATTTTCGCGCTTTTTAAAATTTCTCTCAATCGCCAACGATTAGGGCCGCTTGACGACGAGGTTTCGCTCGTAGGTGAGCTCTTCGTGGTGTCGCTTCCTTTCATCGATGTTGAAATCGGTAATGGTATGAAGATGAAGAATAGCCTCAAGATTCGCAATGTTGCTAAGAAAGCGCAAGGTAAACGGTGGCCTTTGCATTCGCAGGGCGTTAGAGCTGGGATTCGAGTAAACGATGGAGATGTTGGGTGCAGAAAAACCAGGTCAGATGCCAGCACTAGTACCGAAGTCATCCTGGTTTATGCGTCGACTGTGACCGATAGTCGGACGACAGACGTGAACACTGTGATGGCTGGCTGTGAACACGCTGACAAATAAATGTCGGCATCGACAGACTGTTTGGCACCACCGAATTAATAAAAAGGGCTTAGGAAGGGAAAAAACTGCTTCATTCACGTGTCTTCTACGTCTTCAGTGTGTCCCTCCATCCGAAATTTCTTACGGTAGCCCTCCTTGCCGCCTGGTCGTAACATTTGTGGGGTATTGAGGATTGGAGTTGCGGGCAGAACAGTACAACGAGCGGTGTTCGGCAAGAAACGTCAAGCTTGCGTCACTAGTACTTCAGCGAAAAAACATCCGTTAGCAGTGTCGGATATGTGATCAATTTTTCATCATGTGCACTCTTTAGATGTTTTCCGCTGGAAGTGGTCATTGTAGGCTGAAATGTCCTTGATCCCAATTTAATTGCCATCGCGATTCACTTTCTTGTGACGTAATGGTTCACGTTTGTGGCAGAAATCTTGTTGTTAGGATTCAAAGAAGCGGTAGAACATGATTTGGAAGGAGCGAAGTGTTCTTGAAATATTAGCTGTTCTTCTGGTATGAGGTCAGTGGTCGTACTTTTGTTTATGCAGACTTGTTTTCTACGAATTTTGCATTTTTCATTCTGTTTCAGTTTCCTGAGTCACGTTGCTGTGATATTTGAGGTGTTCTATGAGAAGACCAGTGTTTTCACTTATTTTTAGCCGTATGTCTGGTTTATGTTGCCATTAGGACTGTCCTGTGCACGCCAAGTAAATGTCGCCTCTCAGTATACGCATTTTTCCTTATTTGATGAGGTAGAGTAGTTCGGAAAGATGAAAGGTAAATAAAGCATCGCACTCTGCTAAGCTTTTGCTCGTCTTTCTGCAACGCCACAGCCAATGAATTGAGATTGACGATAGAGGAAATGTACGCACTATATCTTTTGTATGACATCAATAAAGCGTAGTGTTTTGGTGTTTGCCATTTCAGTTTTTCTCGTTGCATGAAGCATTCCCAAATTCGGTACAGTGTCCCTGCGAATTCAGAACAAGTGACGTGATTTCCCAATCGGTCGAGACGTTTGACGAATAAATTGCGTTTTAAAATTAGAGTTTGAACGTGCGATAATAAGATTTTGAAATGGAAGCGTCAACTCATCTAACAGTTCGTACAAGTCAATTTTTACACAATGCTACTTTCGAATCGAAATTTCCTATGCGCTATTTTTCGATCCAAATTTTTCGGGGTATGCGAAGAAGCTTTCACTTCAGCTTTCATAAATCTACTTGGTTCTTTCGGTCTGCGAAGCATCCATACGTAAACATCCTTTCCCCTTCCTAATTTAAGGAAACTTCTTCGGCTCCCATTCGCGACAAAATTTTCTGCTCACCATTGTTTGCATCCAGTTGATCAGTCGTCACTATTCGGAGCTAAATTTGCTGGTCCCATTCTGTCGTCATTTTCATGGGAGGGGGCATGAACTATCACAGTAAACCCTAAAAAGGGCTTCTACTAAACGGAAATTCTAAAGGCGTCGGATAATTCATTCTGTGGATTTTATTGAGAAATTCCAGGAATTCCTAGTTGTTTCCTTTGCTCATTGCTCCTCAAGAGTCACTCCTCAAAGCTGAGGGGAGAGCAGCTGTCGAAACGGATGTGAATATATTGTGGCTTTCGTGGTCATTTGATGGTCATTCTTAGACGTACAACGGAAGTAGTACATACGCGATTGTTTCGGTCATTGTTGTAATAGTAACTGTGCATTCTTTATAGGTCTCAAATATTCGCTGCCAAAAAAAATCCGCCTGACACCGCGTAACAGTTTTTTCGCGAGAGGACTTCGCCAGTACGCATATCCCAAAGTATGTCATATTTGTTTCTTTTTAGCGAACGTCATCCGTGGTGAGAGCCCAGCTGAGTTCAAAGCTACTTATACGCATGCTTATGGTATTCTACGCTGTCTGTTACGAACAAACGAGTTTATGACAAAACGAATCATTTTTCAAATGTGGCGAGCAATTTGAGGCGAAATTTTGCGTTTTACGTCATCAATATTAAGGCTTGCCAAACTTTCAGCAAACTTCAGGAAGCAGATGGTCAATGAAGCTGTCCACAGGGACTTTCACGAAGGCAACTTTTTGGTTGCACGTCACCACAAGGAAGCTGCTTAACATCACTAAAGTTGTTCGTTAACTCGTTACAACTGGACTTGTATTTGTAGCTCCTGGTCACGTTAATGTTGAGACTGTGAGAGACCTATGGCTGCTGGGCGAATGGACCAGGTACTGCGATGCATCTGAAGCCTTTCAATTTGTTCGCTGGGAATTTATGGTTTTACGTGGCAAGGGAAGTGCATTGATTTGAGAGGCGTGTGTGAATTGACGTCATAAAGGGGGACGGGGGAGTGGGAGGGACTGAGTTCAGCGAATGGATTTTAAAGAAGTTTCGTTTGCTATATTTTCTAAAACGAGTTAAATTTGACAAGGCGTCTGAATTCGAAAGGTGGGAGCTTGTGTTTATGCCAATCCATCTTCAGGCGAAAGGAGTAAATTGGAAGGAGGGGCGATGGGCCGGATTAGAGCACTTTGAAGCATCCGTGATAACTCCGTCCAGACAACTTATCATTTTTCTTACACTATCTTGATGTGGAGAAAACGCATTGAATAACAATCAGCGAATTTGAAAGCGCGTTACGAAGGCGGATCGGCTGATTGCCGTGCCCACCGTTGTCATAACGAATTTTAGACGAATGATGGTGCGAAGACGAAATTATGGGGAGCACCGTGCGCAACGTCGACTCCCATAGCTAATGAACAGGGGGGAATGTCGCCGGCGGCTAAGGGTGGTGCTTTAGTTGCTCGTCTTTGTGCTGGCCGAGCAGAACGGAAAGTTGCTGGCACCAATATCGGTCAATGTAGACAAGACCGTCCAACATCGCAACAAGTGGACGTTATGGCTGGAAAGCAGGCGATACGGTTTGCGATATTACTCACAAATTGTTTTTCGCTTATTTATTAATGGTGTTGATGCATGATTCATTGGAAGAAGTAGTTGCTAGATCGATCGTCACATTATTTTCGTCTCAGAACTAAGGATGATGTGCTTCCCTAGAGACGCCCATACAGTGTAACACACATGGTCGTATTTGGGTTAGCTTGCTGCCGATACGGTTAGGGGGGTAATCGGACAAACCCTTTTTCTTTCTGCTCGACGCTTTAACCGACTGAGAACAGGGTATACGCCAACTTTCTGCCCCCATTCCTATCCCCTCCCCTACCTCCTTCGCATTATCGCCATATCATAACGCGGCCAGTAGTAGGTTGTGCTGTAAAAGTGAGAAATAGGAATGAAATATCGAAGAAAATTCGTTTCGGTTAAAAGTCTAAGGGTTGGGGACTTTTCAAGCTACAAAATTAAGCCTCTAGTTCTTTTGCTTTGGCCAATCAGAAATGGCTAGATATTTGGTTGAATAAGTAGAATTTGTAGCTTTATCTCTTAATACAAAAAAGGATCGCAAAAGCACGTTTATTGGCAAAATATAGTACGAGGAAGAGTACGAAGTACACGATTGCAGGAGGCGTTCCAAGTCTACAGATCCCACAACAAGAGACACTCATGCTCGCGTGATACTAGAAGGAGAAAAAGCTACCGCTGAATTTCGCCAATCAGCAGGACAACGTCGCTGAAATTGTAGAGACTAACTCATGGAAACGACTATTTGTTTGGCGGAAGAGCACATTCGTGAATCGGCGCATGATGTGTTTAGGAGTAACATAATCGGATTCTGCAAACGTATCAAATATAACAACGAATACTTGCAAATATTTCAGATAAGACAGAATGCTCTAAACATTTCAAGTATAAGACCGGATGCTGCAAACATTTGAAGGATAATATCGAAAGCTCTATTATGCTTATAATATAAGGTAGAATGCTGCAAACTTTTCAAATATAAGATTGAATGCTGCAAACTTTTCAAATATAAGATTGAATGCTGCAAACTTTTCAAATATAAGATTGAATGCTGCAAACTTTTCAAATATAAGATTGAATGCTGCAAACTTTTCAAATATAAGATTGAATGCTGCAAACTTTTCAAATATAAGATTGAATGCTGCAAACTTTTCAAATATAAGATTGAATGCTGCAAACTTTTCAAATATAAGATTGAATGCTGCAAACTTTTCAAATATAAGATTGAATGCTGCAAACTTTTCAAATATAAGATTGAATGCTGCAAACTTTTCAAATATAAGATTGAATGCTGCAAACTTTTCAAATATAAGATTGAATGCTGCAAACTTTTCAAATATAAGATTGAATGCTGCAAACTTTTCAAATATAAGATTGAATGCTGCAAACTTTTCAAATATAAGATTGAATGCTGCAAACTTTTCAAATATAAGATTGAATGCTGCAAACTTTTCAAATATAAGATTGAATGCTGCAAACTTTTCAAATATAAGATTGAATGCTGCAAACTTTTCAAATATAAGATTGAATGCTGCAAACTTTTCAAATATAAGATTGAATGCTGCAAACTTTTCAAATATAAGATTGAATGCTGCAAACTTTTCAAATATAAGATTGAATGCTGCAAACTTTTCAAATATAAGATTGAATGCTGCAAACTTTTCAAATATAAGATTGAATGCTGCAAACTTTTCAAATATAAGATTGAATGCTGCAAACTTTTCAAATATAAGATTGAATGCTGCAAACTTTTCAAATATAAGATTGAATGCTGCAAACTTTTCAAATATAAGATTGAATGCTGCAAACTTTTCAAATATAAGATTGAATGCTGCAAACTTTTCAAATATAAGATTGAATGCTGCAAACTTTTCAAATATAAGATTGAATGCTGCAAACTTTTCAAATATAAGATTGAATGCTGCAAACTTTTCAAATATAAGATTGAATGCTGCAAACTTTTCAAATATAAGATTGAATGCTGCAAACTTTTCAAATATAAGATTGAATGCTGCAAACTTTTCAAATATAAGATTGAATGCTGCAAACTTTTCAAATATAAGATTGAATGCTGCAAACTTTTCAAATATAAGATTGAATGCTGCAAACTTTTCAAATATAAGATTGAATGCTGCAAACTTTTCAAATATAAGATTGAATGCTGCAAACTTTTCAAATATAAGATTGAATGCTGCAAACTTTTCAAATATAAGATTGAATGCTGCAAACTTTTCAAATATAAGATTGAATGCTGCAAACTTTTCAAATATAAGATTGAATGCTGCAAACTTTTCAAATATAAGATTGAATGCTGCAAACTTTTCAAATATAAGATTGAATGCTGCAAACTTTTCAAATATAAGATTGAATGCTGCAAACTTTTCAAATATAAGATTGAATGCTGCAAACTTTTCAAATATAAGATTGAATGCTGCAAACTTTTCAAATATAAGATTGAATGCTGCAAACTTTTCAAATATAAGATTGAATGCTGCAAACTTTTCAAATATAAGATTGAATGCTGCAAACTTTTCAAATATAAGATTGAATGCTGCAAACTTTTCAAATATAAGATTGAATGCTGCAAACTTTTCAAATATAAGATTGAATGCTGCAAACTTTTCAAATATAAGATTGAATGCTGCAAACTTTTCAAATATAAGATTGAATGCTGCAAACTTTTCAAATATAAGATTGAATGCTGCAAACTTTTCAAATATAAGATTGAATGCTGCAAACTTTTCAAATATAAGATTGAATGCTGCAAACTTTTCAAATATAAGATTGAATGCTGCAAACTTTTCAAATATAAGATTGAATGCTGCAAACTTTTCAAATATAAGATTGAATGCTGCAAACTTTTCAAATATAAGATTGAATGCTGCAAACTTTTCAAATATAAGATTGAATGCTGCAAACTTTTCAAATATAAGATTGAATGCTGCAAACTTTTCAAATATAAGATTGAGTGCTGCAAACTTTTCAAATATAAGATTGAGTGCTGCAAACATTTCATGGAGAGGATCGAAAGCTCTAAATATTTAAAATGTATGACCGAATGCTGTTAACATTTCAAATATAAGATTGGATGGTGTAGGCATTTAAGGTGGAAAAAGAATACTGTAAGCTTTTCGATTATAAGATCGCATGTTGTAAACTTTTGGAGTATAAGATCAAATGCTGCAAATATATCAAATATATGATCGAAAGCTAAAAACATTTCTAATATGATACCGAATGCTGGAAATTTTTCAAAGACAACATCGAAATTAAAGAAGTGTTTGTACAACCTCCTGATTGCTCAAAATATGAATTTATCAGTATCCACGTTACACTGTTGGGTGGTAACAAGTGAGAGCGGATGGCCTAATAGGCGGAATGGCAAAACTAATGACGGACCCTTGGCATGCAATCTCACTTCTTTGCTTCGACAGACAATAGCTGACAAGATAGATCAATCGCAAACGTGTGCACGTGTATTTTTTTCAATAAAGTCCCTGCAATCGGAGGACAATGCGTCCTTTGAGGCATCCAATGAACCTACATGATCTGGGTCAGAGAAGGTGTTGGGAGATATTAATTCGGAAAACCAGAACGGGCTAGAGGGCTGTTCAGTTCGCTGATCGTGCGTTTCAATTTTGGTTCCACGTTCTTCAGATGTTGAAATGGAGATGGGAGACCGGCGAGACGGTCGACGAAACACTTTAACAACGAGGATCACAGGCGAGTTAGCAACTGTGTTCACTCGCATAAAACAGATGAATTTCAATTTCGAATGCGCAATAACGGAGTGGAATTGCATCGGCTCAGCCGACTTTGCCAATCGAAGGTGAGAGAAAATGTATGCTCTTCCTCAGATAGCTTAGAAAATGTCCGATGGGGAAGTGCATCGTGGCATATTTATTTTGGTGGCAGCTTTCAGTGTTAGAAAAGCGACAAACTGCGAAACGAATGGACATGACGACCGGACCGGCTTTTGCAGATAATCAGCGGTACAAACCACCTGAGTCGAAGTGGCGGAGCACTCCCTCTCCGTAGAACTTACTTTCTTAACAGACATACATGGATATAGTCTGGCTTTCTCTGTGTATGCTCAAACACATCATTTTTCTGGCATACCCGCGTCCTTCATGTCTCGTGTTCGTCGAGGAATTGATCCCGCGTTATGAAAATCAAAACAAGGTTCTGGGTATGCTGATTTTTATCTGAGTCATGTTTCAAAATAAACTATTCTTTTGCACCCATTGGCGCTCCTGTCCTCATTTTTCAACGATTGGCGCATTGACAATCGAAGGCTTCCCCTTTTACAGCCCATGAAATAATCCAGTCGTTTCAATTAAAGACAAAAATCAATTTCCTTCTTGAAGACTCATTCGAGATTGGTACACATCGGGGATAACAGCAATGCACAACAACGTGCGGCATCACAACCTCTCATGAAGTGGAACGGTGCAGGAATTTTTCGAGGACTTCCCCTACAGAACTGAAGACATCCAATACGCAAATGGCGAAAAAAACATCCTCACTCAAAATATCGGCCAATATGAATGTTCCGTTTCTCCTTCACTTGTCCCACCCATTCTGCATTGAAAACGCGAAATGAAATTGAGGAGTTTAGCAGTGGATGTTTCAGTTAAGTAAATAATTCGATATGGAACCTGGAAATTCATTCAATATTTTGGACCTCTACTGAAGTAACTGTTCAAAACCACGACGTACCTTTCTTGTTATTGTATTTGAATGACTAAACCCTATTACTTCGCGCCACAGCGAACTAGTTGAGGCAAGTTTTTGGTTTTCTGTTTCGAGAGACACACAAAGAGATGAGCAGCACTGCCACTACGTAGAGAAAGAAAGGGAGAGAAGTTACCATATCGTGGAAGGGCTCAAGTTCGTTTTCTTCGATTTCGCACTTGTCTTTGCCTTTGTGTAACTCGTATTCGTGCAACAGGGTCACCTTTACCTCCGTATCACGCTGCAAATTCTTCCTCATTGAATAAACCGTTTTCACTTTTGCAAGCACAGTCCTTTATAACAGGTGAATTAAAACCCCGCAGAATAAGCATGCCGGAACTCAACGCTCGTGAGTAGAAGAAGATTAGTTTTGGTATGAGGTCGAATCGGGCTCGCATGATTTTTGTGCGCATACAGTTTAGCTGGTTGCCCATCCATATCCACAATGTGAAACTCAAGCCCCAGAAACTCGCGACAGTGGATTCCTGCAAAATAGGGCATCAACAGATTTCTGTCAACCGTGCGCACTCGCGCTCGCTTCGTGGCGCAAATCCGATTGTGACGACGTGAGCTACCCTCACTCGCCGACTCGTTTATACCGTTTGCAGTGGTTCTTGCCAAGTTCCTCGATCGTCGTCTCTAACGACGATATCCCATAAACAAAACGACAAAATTAAGCAACTGAACGATACAATAATGTCGATGTTGGTCTTGAGGAAAATGGAGCATCCTATTATGAGGGCGATCGAGGCGATCGTGTTGATGCCGGCCATCACGGTGCATGTTCGTTTGCGTGTCACATAGTGTAGCAAGCGCTCCTCACGAATGCGACTTGTATCCTTAACAAACTGATCATCGACAATCGGCGTTGGATCGTTAACGACTAACGCACATTGATTGGAACGGTGTGTGGTGAAAGATGCTTGAAATTTTGAACAGTTTTAAATGAAGCGCCAGGGACTGATATAATACGTGCATCACGCAATCGAACTAAAACTTCCAATTTCTTTCTATCGGCGCTTTAAAACGACATGAAGAAATGTTGCTGAAGCACAGGAACGTTTCTGATCGACCAGCGATCAAAGTTCCGTTAATGGCGCAGACTGCGATGCTGTCGTTGACAGACTTGATTTGAAATACGAGAATTGCTGTCGCTATTGGTTTTCATTTTTCACGAATTTTGGCGCCCATTTTCTCAAATTTTCCTAATTCTTCTAACACTTCTCATTCCGCAGTCAGATCCCTGTTTAATGCATGCTGAAGTTGACAGTCAGTATTCTGCAAGCATATGAGCCGAAACTCTCATGGGAAAATTTGCGCTGGAGGTCAATCATTCCAATGCTCTGTCTTATCTGTCCAATTTTTCCCACGCTCTCTATCGCAATGGAAACGAATGAGGTGGATCGAAGCCCTGTTCGGGAGTCTTGGCGGTGTCCATGACTTCGCTCCTCTACATTTTCGCACTAGTTTTCTACAGATTACCAGTTTCTTATAGGTTACATCCACACCGTTCAACAATTCACTCTAGTCCGCAACGTTGCTCGCTTGAGCTCATGTTTCTGTGCCACGGGTAGAACGCAATGGCAATGATTGCCTTGAATAACTTTTCGGGGCCTAGAGACAACGCCGCAAATTTTGATTTGCAGTTTTTCCTGTGGAATCTTCTTGGTTTACCAGCTGGAGAAACTGGACATGCAAATACATACATGTAGTAAAACTGTACATAAAATGCGCACAGAAAATGAGCTTTCCTTGCTTTCCTTATCGTAAACGGCGTATTAAAACGAATGTTTAACGACAAAACGAGGATGCAAGAACATTGGGGGTAACCCTTTCGGGACGCTTGTGGCTAGTGTAGCCAGCGAGGATACCCTCCAGCCACGGGTTGATGCTAGATATTAAAAAAATTCTCCGTTTTTTTCTCGTGACCATGTTCGATCCTTCTAGTTGAGCGATATACTCAAATTGCTCGTTTGGTATACACTGCTCGTCAGTGAACAACTAACGCACTCAGAGACAAATAGTTGCAAACGATGGGCTCGAGCTATGCGACAGGACATATATAATGTTTCAAATGCATATCTAAACAGGCGTGCTTGCCGAAGCGTGCCCATCGATATGAACAAGCTCTCTTTGCGTTCTTGGCAGATGCAAGACAACCATTCTAATTCTTCACATAAAATGCAATTTATGCGGGCGGCAATCAAAGATCTCATGATGAGCTAAAATATTTCCCCAACGCGTTCTCGGTGGCGCTCGCATTCAGCGGTGCGTTAAAAATGAATATAGATGCGTCAAACCAGGCCCCTCACTAACCAACTTCCATGCAATTCGTCGGCTTCCGCCATAAGCGCGCAGCTGTTTAGGTGCAAGTAATTCTGGCCAGAACGAGAAGGTTAATTATGATTAAAATTTTAAAATTCCTCTCGTACACAATTATTGTTCTAGTACTGGTCCTCTCCCAAAAAACCCGAAAACCGCACCACCACCACCACTTGGAGGCAGCATCTCATGCATGTATATAACTGCGATGAGGATCTCTTCAGTAAGCTCATGCCACTTAATTCCATGCATATTCCTTGAACGACTGCATTTGCAAGAGTTATGCGTGGCAATTCTCCATTGCAATTTGAACAAACTGCCGCCGATTTTTGTGCTAGAAAATTCTCATCGAACTCTATTTTCAAACCCATCAATGAGAACGAGCAGTCGATTACGAGCAAACTAGAAAATTTAGATCGTGATGCTTAATAGCGTCATGGTTTCGAGAAAAGAATTGTTTAAAAATATTCCCGTACAAAGCCTCGACTTTCAAGCCGTACATATCTTTGGATACTTTGACGGTCGTCGGATATGGTTCATTTCTTCAAACTGCGATGAAAAAATCAGGTCTCCGAGAAAGCTTTCAGGTTTTTTTTTTCTCGAAGGTGGGCTAGGAATTGAAAAGAAAAAACCTTTTTGAGACACTTTGGACATTACTAGCACTTTAGAAACCGACTAATAGAACTTGATAACAGTCGATCGATAGTGCGATGGGGACAAAACGAACCACTAACGCTGCGCTACAAAGCTTGACCTCTAGAGGCGGTGGAGAGAAGGAAGCAAGTCGATAATTTTTTAGGGAAATTTGCATTGTTCCTGTACGTCTTGGTATTACGAAAGCACTAATGCGCGAAGAAAAATCACGTCAATGCTGAAGACCGACGATCTTGTGATTCATTCGTGTTTTCCAGCAGCAATATCGAGCTTACGTTTTGCTTGCCGCATGCCTACGTGAGCTCACCTCGCCCACTATCCATTTGTTTTCGAAATGTAAGCGTGGAGGGTGTTCCGTGAACATCAGCGGCAGTTGGCGCTGAGCGAGAGCAGGGGAAAGGAACTGAGATTTTGTGTGACGGCAATTCGTTCTGAGTTCTTCCTCCATCCCCTCCCTCCTCCCACCCTCCCCATCCCCACACTGTCAACGCAAAACAATCGCACACAATACTGATTGTGATTTGGAAAGGGTATTTTATCGAACGACATATGTTCCTGCAGCCGAAATTTTCACAACATTGGCTCACGCAACTGTGCTTCTGCAGTTGAGCTTGTGATACCAGCCAGCTCCACAAACTTTTAACAAATGATGCAAGTTACGCAATGACGGGCTCGGTTTTCAGTCGTACCCGGCTTATCACCAAGTCTTTCCGGTGGGTTCGTTCTTCATTTTTAAATCAGTCGAGGCCTTAGAATTTTTTCCTCTACGACAGGAACGTCCCTAATACAAGACCACCGAACGGCTCCCTCCTCCCTGTTCTACACAAGAATGGATTTAACCCCAAAACGCTTCAGATTCAAGTGATTAGAAAAAAACTACTTCAAAGAACTCACCCCGATGTCAGCAGCAATCATAGTAACAACTGTCCGCAAGGACGGTAAATGTATGATGCAGAGCGGGATTTTTTAGAGTGCTGAATTAGCTTGCTGTTGCAGATTTGCATATTCTATGATGCAATAAGTAAAGAAACGCGACGACCAAAGAAAGGACCATCTAACTGTTCCTCTATTTTCGTTTGAAGTAAACGTTATGGAAATTTTCTTCAGCACCGAGACACTTCTACTAACACTTTGCTACCGTAATTCTTCGTCTTTTCCAAAGCGGTAAGGCTCGACCGCATGGCTCTGATCGTCATCCATGTAGGTGTTGTCGTTGCACTGTTCTGTCGTTTGTCAACTCCTCGGGATCGCATTGTTGCAGTCGTTTTCTGTGCTTCTGGAAATGCTCCGATGGGTGTACGTACGATAGCGATTTGATGATGCGCGTTGTATGTACACTCAAGCACGATTTCAGATTTTTCAGCATTTATTCTAATTCCACTTTTAGTAGGTTTTCTTACACCTGTTCCCTTTAATTGTTCTTTCTTTGGCAAATGAAGGTTTCCGTCATCTCCAATGGCAGAGGTGTGACTCAGTTTTAACTCTGGTGCGAGCAGTCAAAGTCGTGAATGAGTCGGAGTTTTGTTGCGAGTGAGTGGTCAAAAACATTCGCACGCATTTTAGTTGTTCAGCAGGTAGAATGGCATGAATCTACAGCCTCATGGGAGTGGGTGGATTTCAGATTTAAAATTTGCTAAGGAGAAACGACACAAAAATCTGGCAATCAGCTCGACGTCGTTGGTAGAAGGAAATTTGTAAACAGTTGTAGCAGCGTGTTTGAGAGTGTTATAGGTGAAGGTGCTGTAAGCATTTGGCAAATGCAGACGGAGTGTAGGGTGGGAGTGACGTTGATGATTAGGCAAGGTGCAACCATAGAAACTCTCCCTTCTCCCTCATGCTTCATTACGTTAAACCGACAGCAGCTTCCAGGTATGTGTTACTGATGAAGAAAGGGAATCACCGAGATTAGTAGATGGTCGGAAATGTTTAGTGCCGGCCTGCCGCTCGACTTCTACACTTCAGCTGGTTCAGAATGTGAATCTGCTTTGCCGCACAATGCTATATTGGCATGCACCCTAATTACAACCATTTTTCCAAAACATCATTTTGTTCGGTTACTCCTAGCTAGTGAGTGCTCGTTTGGCAGCATCCGCAGTCGTTTTATATTTGTGCTCCACTAGGTCGAACCTAACATTTGATCCATCTTTTCTGTGAGGGCTGTTATGATAAGACATTGCGCGTTCTTTTAAAGATCAGTGTTACGGCTGACGTTTTCTATTGGTGATAGTCTTCGACTACAACGAAGCGCGCCGCTTCTGTCCCTATATTCTTATTTGCTGGCTACTGCAACGCTTTTTTGTTGATCGTGAGGACTAGGTTACTGGCGCGAACGCTCGTTCGAATGCTGAAACGAGAAGTTGAGCGAATTTTGGCGAGATTAAAGGGATGGTTCAC